>CBVK0102228455.1:0-12261 GCA_900067695.1 Picea abies
TTTCTCCTGTATCATGTATCTGATAAATTATTCATTACAAAGGTGGCAAGACAATACATTTTCTGGCTACATTTTTTCCACGAAAAAAGGAAAAAGAAATCCATCCCCTTGCCATGGAAGATTGGATATTTCATATTCAGAAACAAAAATAAAATTGATGAGTTTGCAAATCACTTCAACAATGTAAATCTAAAGTATGCTAAAAAAATAAAGGGGTTTGATCCTAACAAAATCTTTGTGGAACATATGTTGTCAGTAGGATTCAACAACTTGTTCGTTCATACTATCTTGAATGAAGAAGAAGATAACACCCAAAGCACTCCTGTACACAATGATGGTGACTTAGAAACAATACTCAGTACTAACGAGTTTTATAAGCAAAAAGGAAAGGGTCCCAGTGAAAGGAGTGCCGAGTCTCTATTTGTTACTCCCAAAACTACCACATTCCGGAGCAATGCTCCAATGGCTCACTCAATTAGGAAGATTGCCAATAGTATTTCAAGTGGCGGAGGAGAGAAGAATCCCACCCCTGGAAAAATCGAGAGCTCACATAAGCTCCCTGTTAGAAAAAAAGGCGAAGAATGTAGTGCAAGAGGAAGAAGACATTCTCATAGAAAATGACATCAATAGCTTCTCTCTTGAATATATGGAGCTTGAGGTAGATATTGAGAAAATGTTTCCCACAATTGATCAGCCGAGAAATATGGCCCAACAAAATTCATCATTAGAGATCGTTGCAAATGAGACCTCCAATGAAGAAGAGTCAATTACTTTCCAAAGTGTTGTTTTTGATAAGGAATCTAAAAAATTGATTGTAGAAAGAAGTGATCAGAAAAATAAGAAGGGAAAATCTTGCTCGGAGGTTGACTTGAAAGATATACAATCATCGCAAATCTCTAAATTCACAGAGCAACCAGGGATACTCTTCATGATTCTATTGGTGGTTTGGAAGAAAAAAATACTAAGTTAAAAGAAAGGATCAAAGAGTTGGAAAAACCTTTAATGCCTCTTCCAATCCTTGCAAGTCCTTTTTCAATGGTTAAACCAACCACATCCGACATTAAATTGAAAGGATCATCAAGTATACTCACAATGGTTTGGATTTATGTAGAAAATAATATTAAGAATAGAATGTCACTAATAACAGAAGCGTGGGAAGTATAAAATAATATTGTTTCTTTTGGCTCAAGGGCACATGCTTTTCATGAATATTTGCAAGTTGATTTGAAGAATGAGGAAGGTTTTTACATTGATGTTGTTTTAGCATTTGGAATTAAAATATCAAACATGATGGAACTAAGAAAAAGAGAGGAGGACCTTCCTTCCCCAAGTTGAATAAAACAATTAAATGCTTGCTGGAAGGAAAAGATTAAGAATTTGAGTAACATTATTCAAGCATGCAGTGAAGCCATACTAAAAAAGGAAGAACTCTTCAAAAGAGTCATGGAGATAGACATAGTAGGAGGTACTAACCATAAATTAATTCTCTACTAATTATTTCTAACAAAGCAACAATTTGACAAACAAGTTGAGATATTTATGGGGTTATCAACCAAAAATGTTTATAGCATACTTGAATATAATAACGAATAAATAAACAATTGGCTAGTGGATTATTACGTGAAAAACCAAGATATTGAGGAAGCGATACATGGTATTTCTCTTGAATTAAGAGATTTGGAAGTTGAATTATTCAACATTAAAATCATACATGAGATAAACGTCACACCAATGAAAAACTACATTGAAGATTGGTTCAAAAAATCCACTGACAAATTAACCAACAAAGGGAAAGAAACAATTGAAATGGTTCATGTAACTGTCAATGAAGACAATAAAAGGAAAACACCAAGCAAGTAACAAAGAGAGAGACCATCATAGTAAGTTTATACTGATCACATCTTTCTTTCTTTATCAGTTCTTTCATCCAATCACTCCACTTATTTGACTATAAATGTTTAACCGAAGTATGATAACCTATCCATGTCTTCTTTTCAGATCTTGCTACTCTATTGTTGCCCGCCATCCTCCTTCTCCAACTTACTTCTTGTTTATATTTGCTTTATGTTCCACGGGAGCCCCAATCCCAGTCCTAAGGACAAACACATTTAAATTCAAGGCTTTGTAACAGACTATATATCTTTTAGAAATCCGAAGAGAACTATTTTGGTATCAGTTTTGACTGTACTTTGTAACTATGAGTTTTGAGTATAAAGTGTTTGAGATTGATCTATCATTATCTTCATTTGATCTCCCCATGTGTTTACTCTATTAAAGTTCTCTTATGCATGCAAACCATCTTCTTTTATTTTATGTGATTAGAAATCTTTAGTTTAACTATGATGGATGTGAGGAAATTTGTTTATCTTTTTCAAATATATGATGTGTGCGACTCTTGATCATCTCTCAGGAAATCCTTTTTGAAAAAAAATAATTATTTTACTGCAATTTTTATCTTTCTTTGAATATCACAACGAACTTTCTCAGAGTCCTACATTACTCTCAAAATTTAGAATCTTAAGAAACTCTTGAAATTAAAGAGGAGTACCACCTCTATAAAAACACAGAGGGATTTGTATCCCTGTGAGGTTGTCATTTCGGTCCTAATGGATTCAAGCGTCAACAACTCTTTAAGTGTTTTGGGTGTGGGCCAATCAATGATTGCTTAGATTTTTTCTTGTTGAACTTTTAACCCTTTTTCTCCAACAATGTGCCCCAAATAGAGAACCTCAGTCATCCCAATTTCACATTTTAATTCTTTGGCATATAGTGTTTATTTTTCCATGATGCTCAAGACCTCATCCACATGTTTAAGGTGATCTTCCCATGTCCTACTGTAAATTAGAAAGTCATCAAAGAAGGCAAGTAGGAACTTCCTCAACTGTTTGTTAAACACATGGTTCATGCAAGATTGGAAGGTGGTTGGCACATTGGTCAATCTAAAAGGCATGACAAGGAACTCATAATGCCCATAATGGCATCTAAAAGTTGTCTTCTGTATGTCATGTTCCCTCATCCTAATTTGATGGTATCCAGAGAGCAAGTCAATTTTGGTGAAGTACATTGCGCCATGTAGCTCATCCAATAACTCATCTATCCTAGGAATGAGATAATTGTTTTTTATGGTTTTCTTATTCAAGGCTCTGTAGTCAATGCACATGCACATAATTCCATATTTCTTCTTTACCAACACTATTGATGACGCAAAGGGACTTGAACTCGGTATAATATGCCCCATGGCTAATAGTTCTTTAATGGCACTCTCAATTTCATCCTTATGATTCTTGGGGGTGCATGTATGGTGTAGTGATGACTGGCTTGGCCCCTTCTTTCAATTCTATGATGTGTTCAAACCCTCTATTTGGTGGTTTCCCTGGAGGAATCGGTTCAAAAATATTCTTAAGTTTGTGAAGTATTTTATGTATGTCTGGAGGATATTGCTTGTGCCCTTCATGACTCTTCTCCATAACAAAAAATTATGCTGCATAGGCCACCTCCTCTCACCTAAATATTGCATACATTAGTTTAGTTGTTATGACTCTAGGTTCTTCTCCTTTCATCCCCTTAAGCGTGACCATTTTTCCATTTTTCTTGTTGAAAGACATTTCCATGGTTTTGTAGTTACTGGTGATTGGTCCCAATGTGCTAAGCCACTACACACCCAGTATGCTGTTTGTATCTGGTATATCCACTACATATAAATCCCGTGTCAAAGTGTACCTACCCAAGGTCAAGCTCATTTGTGGAATATACTTGTCATAAGACATAGTGCATCCTCCTGATACCCCAAACAAAAACCCCTCAAAGTCCATGGTGGGAATGTGTTTACTTTGTTACCATATAAATGTCAATGAAATTATGAGAAGCTCCTCCATCAACTAGTATTGTTGCTCGTTGTCCCTGGACAACTCCCTTGATCTGGAAGGTATTAAACTTGGGCACTCCACTAATGGATGCAATGGTATCCTTATTAATCCCTGTAGCATGGTGTGTGGGTCCCTCTTCTCCTTGCGCATGTGAGACATGTTCTTCCTCCTTCTGCTTCATCTCTAGGTTATGAATGGCTCCACTTTCTTCCTCATCAATCTCATCTTTTTTTTTAACAAAAACCAGAGAAAATTTATATTAAAAGAGTTGCGAATAATTGCAAGATAAGCACAAAGGCTGTGTTATAAGAGCTGTAAATACAAAATTCACCCCCTTGTAAGATCCCAGTAGGAAGTGGTGAGTGGGGGAAATACTTTCTACTATGCTAAAGCTGACTTGAGCTTCTACAATGAAGATCATACAGAAGGAGCCTAGTAAAAAAAATATGAAATAGAGCATACACTTAAAGATTGTTTTGGTCCGGTGCTGGGGGTTCTTCTTCTGCTGAAGGTGACAAATTTAGATCCAGTCGTGGTCGAGGTCCTGGAAAGGAAGATTCATTGTATATGGTTGTAGTAAAATATGGGAAGGCCGAAGGCGAAACAGGTCCAACCACAAACTGAAGAGATTCTATCTGCTGCCTTAGTGCCTCACATTCATCCTTGGTCCACTGTTTCTCTCCCCAATGCTGAATAATGATTTATGTTATGGATAAGACTTGAGATGAAAGGGATCTGAGTTGAATTTGGAGGTTTTTCACCATGTTAACCAACTCCTCGTGCTCTTCCACTGAGATGACATGTTGGTTTCCTGGGCTCCTTCTCATTTTGTCGATTTTCCTTTCGCTGTCTGACTGAATTATGTGAGAGCCTGTATCTCTGTTCAAAGGAGGAATAGAATACGCTTTGTTCTGTGGAGTATGAAATAGGCCTAAAAAATGAGCCATACGTCTGCTGATATGCTCCATCACCTTCGCTAGATTCAAAAAATAATTCCTATTTCCCATTTTTGGATGAACACATGAGCTGCAACCATACCCTCTACTTATCCTGGTACTGCTTGCATTACCAGAATTCAATGCATAGTATGCCCATGGAGTCATGCTGAGTGAGTTCCTCCCACTCTAGGTCTTGTTTCCATGCTCTAGAGAATCCATAAGAATGTCGAAGTGACCTCCCGAGTCGGGGGAGATGGATAAATTGTGCAGAGTGACACACGTTGAGGTGAGGGAGGGAGCATGAAGGCGACGAGAGGTGAGATGAAACAACTTGTAGGCCTAGATGCATGTGCCAAGTGTTCCAAGTGACGTGATCAGGGGGGAGGTGTTATGATGAGAAGAGTTCACGACCCATGTCAGATTCAAAGCCCATGTGTCACACTGAGCAGGCAGGTGAGCTGACTGCCAAGTGTCAAGTGCTTGTCGAGTGAGTGACTGGATCATGGGATGGGTCTGCATTGCGTGAGTCCATTGAATACTAACGAACCTGGCTCCAAAGAGATAGCCAGGTTTGCTTGGGTATTGACCATTTGGTTGTTGCATCTAAGGACATGAAAGAGGGAAATATTGGAGAAGTGTTTGATGATTTTTGAGATTCGTTGGAGTATGTCATTTAAGTGAATATTCGGGGGATGGGAACCTTTGCTTGAATGATTTATAATAATCTTAGAGTCACCTATGAAAAAAAGGGAGTGGATGCTCATATTTTTAGCGAGAAGAAGGCCTTGATATAGAGCATAAGATTCGGCTTGATTATTGGATGCAATTCCAAGGCTCTAGTGGAAGGACTGTGTTTGATTTCCTCATGGGAAAATGATGACCCCTCCCGCTCTTGCTACCCTGGGGTTTCCTTTTGATGCTCCATCGAAGTAGATAATGTGTGTCTGTTGCTCATTGCGCCATTGTAAGAAATCAAAGTCTTCATGAAGCTGCCAGGAGGATCTTGTTAAAGAGGGGGGATGGTGAGGGGATGGAATGGAGGGGAAAATAGTGTAGATCCAATCAAATTCTAAGGTGGAGGAGGGGGTGAAGGAGATGGGTTTGGGTTTGGAAAGAAATAATTCAGCCATGAGGGCAACAAATTTTTTATCTACATTATCAGGGGGAGAGCGAAGATTGGAAAAGATGATTCTATTTCTGGAGAGCCAATTTTTCTAGCAAATGTACTTAGGTAAGGCTTTAAATAAGTCTTTGAAGAGAGGTTTGTTCTTGAAGGAGCCCTGATATAGGGAAAGCCAATTTGAGAGAGCTCTCTTGGTTGAGACAACCATCTGATTTTTTTGTGGAGGCCTTGAAGAGCTGTTTTCCACACAGAGATTGCAAAGGGGCAAAGACAGAAGATATGCTGAGAGGTTTCCTGTGCATTTCGACACAACTCACATCTGAAAGGCCCATGCATGTTCCTTTTGAGAAGATTTTCCCCTGTAATTAATTTTCCATGTGGCACTTTCCATCAAAAAGAGTTTACCTTGGGAGCACTGTCGTTGTTCCAGAGGGAATTCCAGGTCTTATCTTTGGGGGGGAGATCTGTTTGGGAGAGAAGTTGTGAATATCCTTGCTTAACAGAGTAAATACCATTGCCTCAACCTCTCCTATCTTTTAGCGTGTTTCAAATGGGGGCGTAGCCTCTTAAAATATTTTGCAGCCAGTGGGCTGCGTCCTAAAGATTTCTTAGGAGACTTTGTAGGTTCCATCCTATCCAATCGCCCGAATCAACGTTCCAGGAAGAGATGTCCAAGATATATTTGTTGCCTTGCGAGTCTAGCCAATTAATGAGAGGTTGAAGATGAATGTGTTGCCAGAGTGGCTACTTTCCCATGATGTGGTATGTTCCAATAAGGATCTTCCGACCATTTCTAGGGATCCAGGTGAGATGAATTTTAATGAGAGGAATGGAGGCAAAAAGAAGCTTCCCTATTGGAGACCCATTGCTCAGTGAGTGTTGCTATTCTAAAATCCTGAGTCTGTCCCCTGCTAGGTATTTCTTCAAAATAATTGTTTTCCACCATTCTTTTCTTCTCGAAATAAAATTCCATAAGATTTTTTCTCTCATAGCCAAGTTAGAGAGGGTAGGATCTTTTATGCCGAGGCCTCCATTTTTCTGTGTGTGTTTTACAATATCCTAGTTTACAAGGTGGAATTTTTTTGTTTCAGTCTTTCCCCCTTCCCAGAGAAAGCATCATAGGAGATGAAAGATCAAGGTTTTAATGCTCTAGGGTGCAAGAAGGGAGGAGAATTAAAAAATGGGGAGAGCGGAGAGGACTAATTTTTAAAGAACAGTTCGACCAACCAGATTGAGCTAGAAAGCGCCCCAATGGTCCATCTTGTTTTTAATTTTTTCTAGGATTTGATTCCAAGATGAATTAGGGAGAGATTTAAGACAAATTGAGATGCCAAGGTATCTGAAGGTTTTCCATTTTTCAATGAGAGGGAAGTGGAATATGTTTTCTATTCGGTGAGTTGTTCTTGTGGGAGTGTTATAGGCGTAGACATTGGATTTGGATAGGGCTCCTGAGGCTTCGGTAAAATTGTCCAAATAATTTTTGAATCTCTTGGCTATGACAATGGAGGCACCTCCAATGAGGAGAGTGTCATCAATGAATTGGAAGTGATTTATTCTCTTTGTCCCCCGAGCAATTTTGATACCAGGAATGACCTTGGAGGATCGATCCTTTTCCAGCTGCCTACCAAGAGTTTCTGCCATAATTATGTAGAGGAGGGGGGAAAGAGGGAAGCCTTGCCTCAACCCTCTAGAACTTTTGAAGAAGTTTGTTGGTCGCCCATTGATAAGAGGGGCAATCCAAGGCTTGGAAATGTAGGCCTAAACTCAAGCTATGAATTCTGGACTAAAACCAAATTTTTTCAAAACTGCAAACAAAAGATTATGTCTCACCCTGTCAAAAGTGTTGGCCATGTCAATTTTGATAATCATTCCTTGGTCTCCTCATTCCCTGCTGGAGTGTGTGGTTCTTGGACCAAAATGATGTTGTCAATCATTTGTCTCTTTTCAACAAAACCACTTTGGTTTGGGGAGATAAGATTATGAAGGAGAGGCTTAATTCAGTTGGCTATGATTTTAGTGATGAGTTTGTAGGAGACATTACATAGGGATATGGGCCTGAACCTAGAGAAGGAGGAAGGGTTTGAGTCCTTTGGTATAAACATTAGAAAAGTGGAATTTATGTTGCCCCCAACCTTTGTAGATTTCTAGACATATTGGATCATTCTCAGGAGATCTTTTTTGATTATGTGCCAACATTTTTGATAAAAGTGGGCGTTGAAGCCATCTCGGCCTGGAGCTTTATCCGGGTGAAGTTGGAATAAGGCCTCATAAAGTTATTTTTTTGTAACCTCTTGATTTATCTTGACATTATCCTCTTGATTGACAACAGTCGAGATTTTTAGCAACATATCTTCTTGTATGTTGAGATTTTCAATGCCTTCCTCAGTTAGAAGGTGTTCAAAATGGTTTTTGGTTTCTTCTAGGATTTGCTGAAAGTCACTTGTTTTTGTTCCATCTTCTTTTTTGATCTCCTTCACCTTGTTCCTCCAGAGTTTGACTTTGGTTTGTCTCTGAAAGAATCTCGTGTTTCTGTCTCCTGCATTGAGCCAAAGACTCCGATATTTAAGCCTCCAACTTTCCTACTCTGAGTGGAGGATTTTTTGATAATCTATGAAGTCCTGTTTTTCTTTTAGAAGAAGAGATTGAGTGGGGAGTCCCTCTTCCATTTCCAATATGGTTTCTTCCATTTCCTTGATTTTCTTGTTTTTTACTTCTTAGTCTTTTTCTTTGGTGATTTTCACCCAATGTTTGAGGGTTGATTTGACTCTTTTTAGCTTCTGCTCCCAGATGTAGTTTGGAGAGCCTTGTATCCAACAACTCTAGGCATCTGTGATAATATAAAAAAAGTTTGGGTCCGAAAGCCAAAGGGGGTTGAATCTGAAGGGGATGGGACCAAAATTTTCTGGAGGGGAAAGAGTTAGAGTGATAGGATGGTGGTCAGATCTAGCCCAAGGGAGAATGAGAGAGGAGGGGGAAAGAGACTCGTCAAGGAAGGAGCTTCTTAAGATAAAATTACCTAGGCGAGCAGTGACATGCCCAGGTCCTAACCTTCTGTTCGACCAAGTGAAGCGACCATTAGAAGGGTTTATGTCAATTAAATGAAAGGAGGATATGAGATCCTCGAGATGCTCATGAAGGGGAGGTAGGCGGAGGTGTGGTATGATTTTGTGAAGGGGGTGGCTCCACTCGGGGTGGATCTTGGTTCGAGATCGGATTGGAAGATTCTAGGTCTTGGGATGTATCAGGTAGGGGTGGCGTGGGGGTGAATTTAGGGTTTTGACTGTGGCGTTGCTATTTTTTCCTTTTAGGTTGTTGCCATTGTTCAGATTCTTCAGGTGGGGTTTCAGGGGGGGACTTGGGACGGTGTTTTGCAAAGTTTCCATACTCATGAAAAATTTTGCATTTGAAAGGTACTTGTTCATAGTCAACTTGTTGCAGATAGGTCCATTTATCTAGAGTGAGGTTAATAGCTTCAGGCATGCCTTTTTCCAAATCAAATTCTACACAGATATGTGCATAGGCTTGAAGACCATCTTTAGGTTCTACTCGATCTATATAATTCCTAAGGGTATTACCTATAGAAAAAATAGTTTCATTTTTCCAACAGTGCAGGGGGAGGAAGGGGAGGCAAAGCCAAACTGGAAATGCATTAGGAATATCGTTCTCAGGGCTGAAATCCGGGGTCCAACTATTAAGATACATACCTATGGAGCCCATAAAGTATGGTCCACTTATGAAGATGATATCTTGATCTGATTTGTCTTCAAAAAGAAGGGCAAAGAAACCTCTTTCACACAGAAAATGCGAAATATTTCCTTTCAGGTGGGGTTTCCAGTTCTTGTCAATCCAGATCGCCATATCCCGCGGAGAGGGCCAGAGTCCAGTAAACTGTCCTATGAGTGCATAGTCTACAAATTTTAGGGCGAGGGATCTAGAGCTTCCTTGGATTTGGACCGGGGGAAGGGGAGACAAAAAAAAACATGAAATGCATTGGGGATATCATTCTTTGGGCTGAAATCTGGGGTCCAACTAATAAGATACATACCTCTGGAGCCCATAAAGTACGTTTTCTTCTGAAGATGAGATCCCAGTCTGATTTATCTTCGAACAAAATGGCAAAGAAGCCTCTTCCACATAGAAAGTGTGAGATATTTCCTTTCAGGTGGGGTTTCCAGTTCTTGTCAATCCAGATCGCCATATCCCGCGGAGAGGGCCAGAGTCCAGTAAACTGTCCTATGAGTGCATAGTCTACAAATTTTAGGGCGAGGGATCTAGAGCTTCCTTGGATTTGGACCGAGGGGATTTGATCTAGTTTTTTCATGAACTTTGGAGGGGCGTGCTTGTTCGTCTTGGGAAAAGAGGTGATAAGAGAGGCAAAGGATGCAACATATAGGGAGGAGGGAGAGGGAGGCGACTGGGTAGAGGGGGGCCCCGAGGCCCCTCCAGGAGAGGAGGGCATGCATGAGGAGACAGGGGGGGAGGACGCGCATCAGGGAGCACTTGATTAGTTGCGACAATTTTGTTTATATGCCATACTTTCATCAATCTCATCTTCACTATCATAAATCACTTCTATATAATGAATTTTCCCTTTACCCATACATCTGTGACCTAGTTTCCATGGCTATCTTCAAGTAAGGCATAGTAGCTTCCTTCTTAATTACCTTCTAGTAGATTCATCCATATTCCCTTTTCCCTTGTCAAACTGCCTGGTTTCTCGCCCTCTTGGAATGATTGGGGTTCTAGGTGTGACCTTGTTTTTGTAGGATTCCCCTACCAAATCTTTGGTGTGCTCAATAACATCCTGTAAAGTTATAGGCTTGAAAGAATTAACCCATCCATGTAAAGGCTCAGTCAAACCTTCTATGTACATCATCAATAACCTGGATTCTGACATATCTGGAACCATAACTGCTACTCTCTAAAAATCCTCAATGAATGCTTTTGCTGACCCATTTTGTCTAATCTGCATGAGATCCTTGAATTGAAGTTCTAGATCCTCCCTGTCAAATCTATCAATGAGTCTTTGGGTGAAGTCAATGTAGGGAGTGACATATTAATGACCTAGAGTGGTCATCCCATGAAGCCACCAGTCATGTGCTTTACCATTCAAGTGTAATGTTGAAAACTTGATGGTCTTATCCTCTTCCATGGGGTTCAACTAAAGGTAGGAATCCATCTTTTGTACCTAAGCCTTAGCTAAAATCTAACTAGATCCATCAAAATGAGGCTTCTCCATTCTTCCTTCCTTGCATCCCAAATCATTGTCACCTCTATAGTGTCCTTTAGATATCCGCTTGTACGTGATGTGGAAATACTCTCCCAAGGAAACCTATCTTCGGAAACCAACACTCAGAGAGTTATATGCTATTTCCATATCCTCACATTCATCCTCAGTGCCTCCACGCCCAAAGGAATTTGTGTCCCTTGGCCATGCCTCCAAGAAGGTAGGCATATATGGCCTAGATGTGGTACTTCTAGCCATGTGGGAATGAGAATGTGTGCCTCTAGATGATTTTGGGTTCTCTTTATGATATTTATGACTAGATTCCTCATCATGATCTGTTCCTCCTTGAGATCCACCAACTCCTTGGTTTCTTACGAATAGGGGTGGGTCCTTTCCATGTCTTTTCTCCATAAAGAACTGAGAGAGGATACCCTGATGCTTGTGTTGTTCCTCCATTATAACTATCTTTCTCTCCTTTCCTTTATGAAAATTTGCAAAGGATATCTTTAGTTCTGCCTGTCTCATAGACAAATGATTCTACATCTCCTCTAGGTTATGTTGCATAACAACCTGGTTGTTATATAGTGTATCATTCACTGTTTGAATCACCTTTTCAACTAAAATGTTGCTTCTTATTACACTGCATTCTTTGTTTCATGAGTTTCTCCCATGATTTCTTTTGGATCTTTTTCCTCTGGAGTATCTGATAAAGGATGTCCCCCATGACCTCTCCTCCTGGGAATTAGTTTTAATCACAGACTGGCGAAGGGTTTCACTCCGATACCACTATATTGTTCCCAAGCAAATTCACTAGGAACTTAAGGGTTTGATTATGATTTGTTTGAATTGTTTGTTTGAATATTTTGCAGGTTTCTTCTCAAAGTTGCAATGAAGATGTTTTGTTGAGTTTTATAGCATATAAATGATGGACATGGCATAAAAATAGATGGAAATAACAAGATACAAGAGAGAGAACACACGAGAATAACAAAACAACTTCAGATCTAACCTTTATTTAATTAACAAGTTGTCCTCCTTTTGACGCTTGAATCCGTCGGGACCGAAACGACAACCTCATGAGGACATTAGTCCCCCTTCGTTTTTAGA
>CBVK0102228483.1:0-20190 GCA_900067695.1 Picea abies
TAATTCATTCACTTATGTTGATTACATTTTAATAGAAATTCTCTTTTCTCATCCAATTAATATCTTGCAAGTATTCGAATTATTATTCCATGGGCGTATTTGCTATGAATGTTGATGGATTATGCTATTGAATGTGCTAACTTTATATATTATCACCATATGTTTGTGTTTCTTGGTTGTTGAGGACAAGTTGCAGGTGTATCGCTTTGATTCAAGTCCTCAACGGTGGACTTCATCGAACGTATGGACGAGGTAGGCCTTTTATCTTGTCTTGCTAGCATATTTGTTTATATAGCATATATGAGATTAGAGTTGATTTCTGTAGTCATTTCCGTCTGTTGTGGTTTGCCCCTAGCCATAGAGAGATTTTCCTCGTAACACTTGTCACAATGGAACAATTAAGGAAGGCAGCTTATTCAAGAAAAAATGTCACACCTAAATTGGATGATCTTAAGCACAAAAGTAAAATGGTCATAGCATGTAGATCTAGCCATACTTTACTTCAAGATGAGTTTTTGTCGTGCAAGCTTGTAGAGAAGAACATACATGTTGGTTCATTTTCAATCATGTTTCTGATATGGTTATCATTGATAATGTTTTCTACATGGATGGTAGTGGGTTCAGAAAGATGTGAATAAATGAAAATGGTTAACAATATGTGTTCACTTATCATGGTTGCTTTGCAATTGATTATGATGTGATAGGTGCATAGGACATATTTGATAGACAAAGGACAAGTGGGGAGGCCTATCCCACACTTGATGTCTAGTTAATATCCTTTTGGAGGACCAAATGGTCTCAGTGGGGAGGTGTGATCCAAATGAATCCAAAAAAGACAAAAATTCAAAGTTCTCGAATTCAGAGGAAACTAGCACCATCACGTAGTGCTCGTCATGTCGATACCAACAATATATTCTTTTTCAAAAATGGATTTCGTATGGTGAAGTTATTGTGTTCTAAAGTTTTTCCAAAACATGCATATTGAGGGGTCGGAGATCCCTTTAACTCAATGTCGGGAACCAAACCCACCTAACAGGCCCAATTAGACTCGTAAGCGTTTGATGAGTGATAAGGTTCTCTAGATTCATGATCTGATTGGGTTTATCGATGGGCTTTAATGGTGATTGACATATATGTCTTTTCTATTAAGCCTTTTTCCTCAGGCTAGGTGGTTCTCTTTTTGGTTCTTTTCTAACGTTGTAACAAAAGAGAGATAAAACTCTAAACTAGATGATAGAGAGAAGCTAACTATTTTTTCGGGGGAAGGTTTGGTTTATGATAACCTTTATACCCTATCATGCATACGAAGAATATCTAAACAACTCAAACTGACATTAATACCATTTTAATTAGTGGACATTCAACATTGTCTAAGATAACAGTTACGGAAAAGAAACATACATGTGACAAGAAGCTAGAGTAAGAAAAAAGTAATTCTCAATGCTCTATTATCATTCACAGGTTAACACAATCGATTACTAGTCACCAATTAGAATAAAATAATTGTTACAACATTATAAGATAACTTTAAATACAGGTACAACAACTCTTACTCAATAAAGCAACAAATATCGGATCTGAAGACAGAGATAATCCTCCTCGGTCTAAATACATTCATGCCTTAGATGAAAGAAGTGTCTTTGGTTCTAAAGAGAACTTCTTAATTAAAATAAACTTGCATAGAAAAAGTTCTATTACAAAATTTCATAAAAGTCTTTCTCTCCAAAACCATCGACCCTTGGTGCAAGGTCGATGCCTTTATTTATAACAAAAATTAACTAGTCTAAAAATAGCTACTACAGTGGTATTAAACTGGGAAAACACCATGTGGCGGATTTCATCTATTTGTTCTCTTCTCCTTCTCTAATGGTTCTATTGGAGTGGATTGTTCTTCTCGTACTCTGACCACTTGACGAAGAGATCTTCGCATGTGTATGAATATGGAAACCTTTGTTGATCCATCGGAGTGGAGAAGACCTCCTTTATCTCTACTGCCAGTTCCCTGTACTTGATTACCTTGAAACTTAAGCGTTGTAGTATATGACCACCACATGCTCCAGAGTGACAATCATTTAAAGCTTTCTCAGCTTCATCATAGGTTAGACATCGTCGAAATACGGAATCAATACCACGACGGTAAAGGGTGTCACCAAGGATAATATATTGACGGGCTTGATACCGAATACGACGACGATCTACACGAGAAAGATCACGCCATAAATTTTGGGTCTAGAGATAAATGATAATGTCTCTGTACCATATATCATCTGAAATAATTAGAAAGATAGACTCATCAGGAAGAGAATCTTCTGCCACAATTTTTGTCTAACTGGAGGGAAGGTCACATATCAACTTGGCAAAAACCAATGATTTCTTTGACTTGGCTCGCTCAAAATCAAAATCAAACTCCTGGAGAATCACTATCCATTTGGAGTACTTGCCCCCCAACAATTTTCATGTAAGGATGTGTTGCATAGGGTTGCAATCGGAAATAATAGTAGTTTTGCACAATAAGATATAATGATGAAAACGTTGAACAACTTGAACAACTGCCAGGGCCAATTTTCCCACATGCATATATTTGGTTTCGGTGGTCGTGAGACTCCCACTCAAATAGCAGATAACATGTTCATTGTGTGAATCATCCTCTTGGACTAGAACCATGTCTATGGTAGAGTCTGAAGCAGCTAAGTATAAGAAATAATCTTGACTATAATCGGGGGGAAATAAAAGTGGTGTACGGGTCAAGGCAAGTTTTAAAGCTTCAAAATCTTTGTTGGCAGTGACGTCCCATACAAAATATGATTGTTCTTAAGAAGTCGAGTGAAACCTTTCGTTAGTTTAATATTATTGGGAATGAATCGATGTAAAAAAATTTCCTTCCCTTGCAAACTTTGGAGTTGGCGTAAGGTGGAAGGAGGAGGCAAGTTTAGAATGGCTTCAACCTTCAAAGGGTCCACCCTAATATCATGTGTAGAAATGATAAAACCAAGAAGCCATCCAAACTCCACACAAAAAACATGTTTGTTTAGATTCAATCGTATGCGATAATATCGACACGTAGAAAAATGGCTCGTAAATGTGTCGGGTGATCCTAACGATGCAGGGAATCCATTGGTAAGTCATCTAGGTAAGGTTGTACAATGTGCTTAATATCATGAAAAGCATAAGACATAGCACATTGAAAAGTCGCACCAGCATTGTTGAGACTAAAAGGGAGTTTACAGTATGCAAGGGTACCCCGAGGGCAAATAAAAGCAATCTCATGTTGATACACGGGTAAAATATTGATTTGATTATAGCTAGAGAATCCATCCATCAGAGAAAATATTTCACTCTTGGCACAATCGTCAATGATCTAGTCGACAAAGGGGGTTGGATAATTATCTTTGGGACAAGCCTTGTTAATATCCCTATAATCAATGCAAACATGGATCGTACCTTGTTTCTTCGTAACCAGAACAAGATGAGATACCCAATCAGTCAATGCTACAGGATAGACAAAACAAACTATAAAAAGTTTTTCAACTTCGAGTTTAATCGCAACAAATTTTGTGGATGTACTGGGCGAAGTCTTTATCGAACGAGTTTAACCTCAGGGCATGTCTTAATTTCGTTTACAACAATATCTGGATCAATTCCAAGAATTTCTTCGTAATTCCATGCAAAAACGTAACATAATTCTTAGAACAGAGCCTTGTAAGTGCAGATCTCATCAAGAGAACATGAGGCACCGATATGAATATTTTCCACTATTCAAGGCTTAATCGAAATATCTAAGGGGATGGTAGGTGAAATATTGCCCAAGTTCCCTTCATACAAAACATCTTGTATTGGTTCAAAAACTTGGGGAATAGTAATGATTGTATACGGATTCGAAATCCATTGATAACTCTTGATAGTCTCGGGTTCCAGGAAGAGGATAGAACGATGATGCCCATCATCCCATGGGGTGTCTTCCATGGACATAACCATCATGATCATGTCATCAGTGTGAAATACCATGTGAAACAGATCAAGAGATGTATCTACAAGAGAATGAGGAGAAGGAGTTGTCGATTGAATAGCTTGATAAGTCAATTCCACCGAAATTAAAGGCATTTGGTCGCCATAACGAAGACAATCATCCAGGCGAGGTACTATCCAAGGGTCATGGGACTCAAGGGTTTTGCCAACACTAGTCGAAATCATGTTGATAGAAGCGACAAAAGGAGGAGGAATATCGAGTGGTGGGATAGGAAAAGTGCCCAGTAACAATGAATCCTTTAGAAGACCCACACCGACACTCTCATAACCAGAAGGTGTTTTCGCTATGAAGGGAACGTTACTAGTGTGTGAATCATAACAAAAAAAGGCGAGTTGATCTACCATAACAACTTTAACTTGGTGAGGGAAACGTATCACACTGAAAAGGGTAGAAACAATCGTGTGCATAGAATCGATCCAACTACGACCAAGTAAAGGTTGTAATCGAGAGGTGCATCAAACACCTCAACCTCAACCATAACTGTTTTTCCTTCTAATGCAATAGATAACGAAGGAAGAACACCACAAGGTTTAAATATTGTACCATTAAAATCTTTTAGAGTATTGTGTGACTCGATAAGGGTAGGAGAGCCAACAATTTTCCAACAAGTGACGGACATGATGCAAGTCAAAGCTCCTTTGTCAACAACGGTTCGACAAATATTCTTATTTTCGACAATGACTTGTATTTGAAACACTAATTAATGAGGGAGTCTTGGAATGTGATCTTCCAAGTCAAGGATTATCAAATAAGTATCGGTTGGGTCGATTCCACCAATAGTCTTTAACAATGCTTTTTGTTGTGTAGGACAACTTTGAAGGACTTTGAAAGCATACATAACAGATGGTGCTTGTGCCAGATCTTCTACAATACTATAGTTTTGATCTGCACATGTGTGGGGGTTAAATGATGACCTACGAACAACGCCTTTAGGAGGCAGACAAAGAACTATTTCTAGACTCGGTCGTTTGAGATGAAGAGGATCGTTGCGAGGTGAAGTCGAAGGAGGAGGTTGGACCAATGGAGGTGGTGAATCATCAACTTTCTCCTTAGAAGGAGAATAATCTTTGGCTCAAGTAGCGACTACAACTTCGTTCTTCTTGGAGTCACCAGTACACATGAGTACATAAGACGTGGTAGAGGGATAAGGTTGGTCATGAATAACCAATTCAACCTGTTGTTGAGAAGGGAAATGTTGTCACAAAACGACAGGTGTAGGAGTCCTGGTCCCTTGGAGGAACTTAGTAACCTCAACACGTCTTGGACAATCTTTCATATAATGATCCTCACCACAAATAAGATAAGGATAATGAGGTTTTCACTTTTCTTTATCATCAACAGGCTGAGTCTTGGGTTTACTAGATTGTTGATTATTATTTTTATCCTCTTTATTCTTACCCTTTTCTTTCTTTTTATTTTGATTTTTATCGGTAGGTGTAGATTGAACCGTATTGACCTCAGAGGTTTTACCAGGAGAAGGAGTCGGAGGAGTAACATTTTGGACATTAGAAGTAGTAGATTTGGGATTGGAATGACTGGCTTGTTTAGACTGAGTCTCGGCATGAAAAGTGTCAATCGCACCATTGGCAACATGATAAGCTACTAGAGGTGTTGGGGTTGGATTGTAGACAGGCAAGGAGCATCAGAGATCAAGTCATATAATGTGGTCGTTTGTGAATAAACGAGATCGAAGTATTGAGCATGACTAATCGCCTGCTCTTCAGTGACGACACTGCCCATGGCAACATCACAGGCTAGAGGACCGTTCAGTGACTTGGTAAACCACTCAGCCAATAATTGATCAGGAAGGGGATCTTTGATTAATCATCTTCTCCTCCTCCACTCATGAATATGATCTGAAATGTGCGTGGAGGAGGATTGTTTAAATGAACTCAAAAATTTGATTCTTGTCTCATATCGTATCAGTAACTAGTAATGTGTTAAAAAATCCATAGCTAAGGTGTTAAAGTCATTGAAGAATCCTCGAGGCAATTTGATATAGCATTTGGCTGTCGAACCCGTAAGAGTACGTTGGAAAAGACGTAATCGAATGGATTCATCCATCAAGAAGTTGGATGAACACCAAAGATGAAAGGTCATGACGTGATTGTTTGGGTATTATCTAGATCGACCATCAAAATTAGGAATGTCCGAGGGTAATTTGGCAGGTATGACCAGCCAATAAGGAGAATGTAAAATGGGATCATTCAAAATCCGAGATAAACACGATAAATCCAAAGTAGCTAGAAACGATAATTGTTTGTTCACTTGAGGAAACTGGTAATTTTGAGGAGGCAATCTTGTAGGTATACCAGTAGGACCGTAAGCAGTCTGTAAATAGTTAGAGGGTCCTGTCAAATTCGGTGGTGGAGGTTATTGAGTCAAGTAGCCAACATTGGTTGGTTGTTTCAGTATGATACCTTGGAAAGGAGCATTAGATTGAAGAACTTGACCCCATGTAGGATTTACAGAGCCTGGATATGGTTTCCCATGAGTAGGGGGTACAAAAGAATGCAATTGAAGAATTTCCCCCCCGGGCGGTTGTTGATTGCCTTGGAAAGGAAAATTCTAAGGTTGAGATTGTAAAGTAGGCGTATATTGTTTGTAAACTAGGGTAGGCCCCCCCAACTTGTGGTTGCACCCCAACTTGAGGTTGACCTCCAATAGGAAGGACTGGATTATGACCCCCAACTTGGGGTTTCCCCCCAAGCTGAGGTTGACTTCCACCAGGAAGTTGAAAACCAAAAGTGATAGAATGACTCGTGCCTCCAAGCAGAATGGGGCTACTTGGGCCAAACTGATGAGATCCTCTAGGGGGTGGAGGAAGGCAAGGCCCTCAACCTGAGTAGGTGTAGGAACGAAACTACTAGAAGCATTGTACCTAGGTGGAATGAAAAGATTGGGTCCTTCGGATGGACCCTAGGTAGGCTTAACAATAGAGTTATTAATAGCATTATACCTAGGTGGAAGTGAAGGATTTAATCTAAGAAGAAGTGGCATTCCAATAGGATCTTGAGTTTCCATTGTACTTCCAGAAGAAATAGGTGTAACTTGTGGGACCATGGTAGAGCTAGTGAGCTAGAGAGGAAGAATGGTATGAGTACCCACCAACAATGGGTCGAAACCAGTAACAACATTACTTATCGTGCCAGTAAAATGATCCAAGGGTACTGTATAAGCAATAGAAGTAACGGGTGTATGTGACGACATAGTTTTGTTCGGGCTCATTCCTAGTTTATCAAAAATATCGTGTCCCGAAGAGGTCCTCCAAAAAGAACGGACGGGGACTGAGCTAGGATTAAAAATTTCAGCAGTATGAACCAGAGTTCTAAATGATTCACTCTGAAAGGGTGGATCATCCACACCAGACTCTATGTAATGTCCATTTGGTATTCTAGTATAATATTCAACAATAATGTCTCCTGAAGAGTTTATTCAGAGAAAAAATGGATCTTGTACAACATTCAATAACAGATTTATGGGAAGTGTCGATTCTACTAATGGAGTAGAACTTCCAATTTCAGAGGATGCGTCGTTATTGACTGTTCCTTCAGGGGAAGGACCCTCTAGTGAATTACAAAGCAAAGGAGTGTATTCTTTCGCCTCTTCCGGAGGTAACCCTTGCATCCTACGTGAACGGTGAGGTCCAATGTTGGTCACACCAAATATAGAATGAAAAAAATCCATGACCAACTAAAGAAACAAACAACACTCACTAAGAAAATCTAGATATCAAACACACAAACAAACCTTCTTATTTCGAAGTCACTAGTTGGTGATGAAATCCAACGTCGTGAAATCAAGATAAGAAGGGGCTAGGATAAACCGGGTGGAAAAGTTACGTTGATGACCTGCTTAACAGGCTTACACACTGGTGCAAGCTCCCACACATAATCATGGGTATAGCCTCCAAGGAGCCCGAGTGAGTTTGGACAACGTTGTTCCAGGTATCGTGAAGACTTGCCCCTCCACAATCACCTCGTGTAAAGACTCTAAAGAGATAGGCCACTAAGGCTACCAATTACGACAATGATGCATGGGGAAGCAGTGGACAGTCCGATCCACGTGCAAGGGTCGGGTATCTAAGCTCGAAATCGACTCGAGAAGGTCCGCACAGGATTTTCTTCTCAAGTGACCCCCAATAATATGCACAATATCTACACCAAGACCAACAAAGCAGGGTGAGTAACTTTGTCGACCCTAATGCGACCTTGTGATTGAGCCTTGTGTTAGAAGGGATTCCCAGGATAAAATGCAGCAAGTGGATTTAAACTCTCCCTATCACAAGATACTATTGTATGTTTTGATGCTTTGGAGAGTGTGCCTCACAACCTATTCCAAAGTGCTATCGTAGCTAATGTTGGTGTATAAAATCTCTAGAAAATAAAAGTTGCTAGATAGATTTTAAAATTACGCTAAATTTTAAGGGTTGTTGTTTACTCAAAAGTGGAAACGGAAATGAAGCTGATGAAGTATTTGACCTTGACCCAATAAAATGTAAAGAGAGATGAGATGTAATCTTTTCATTCGATGAACTCTAATTACATAAGCGAGAAGGTTTCTTTTCCCAAAATACAACAAGTTACAAAAGCACAATTCCTTCAATCTTTCAATGATATTGATTCCAAACAATCAAAGCTACTAAATTTTCCAAATGACTCTTTTTCAAGAAATATTCGAATGCAAAAATTTCTTGTAAGGACTACCAATAGAAGAATAAACTTTAGTTGGTTCCTTTCCAAATGAAAACAAAGATCTAATCCAAAAAGAAAGAGTTGTCCAATAAGATCAATGCACTCACAACATTATTTCCCAAACCAAACTCATAATGCAAAAATGAAAAGTAAGGAAACTTATTTGTCACATGCAAACAAAAAATTGTTTTCAAATCAACAATGATCCAAAACTTAAAAAAAAATCAATCCAAAACTCAAAAATATCAATTCAACTTATCCAACAAGCACTCAGAGGCAAAGCCTTGAGATTATACCCTTACAATAAGAAGTAAAAGATAAAACTTCTAAAGCTTATGAAAAAGACTCTCAATACTCAAGAAACAAACAAATTCAAGATAAAAGATGCAAACCAATAATTCACCAAGTAAAAGTTCACCACAAGAAGTAATGACAAATCTGAACAAGGAGAAGAAAGTTTATTGTCACTCCAAAAATTTATACATGAATCGTTGCAGGCTGCAGAAGAGCACAGTGCGACGATGAAGGATCGTCATAGGCTGAAGGAAAAACACAGTGCAACGTCATTTCTCTAGTTCACACAAGCAGGGTGCGATGATGACTTAATATAAGGAAAAAATGGAAAAAGGATAGAGTTTCTCAATGAACTTTCAGAACCAGGGAGTCAAGATGGATCACCCAAAGAATCAAAGAATGAAATTGGCCAAAAGCAGGCAAGGTAAAAGAAAATAAGAAGAAAAAAACCAAAAGAGGACGTTCCCTAGTATTGTCGACAATTTTGTTATCAGACAAATCGGTAAGTGTGAACACAAACTAATCTCCCTAACTTCAACAAGAAGCTAGAACAAAACAGGGCAGAATACAAGTTTCTCCTTAGATTTCATTGTCATATAAACTAGTTAAGAGAGGAACAAATGACATACCATTTAAACGACATTTGATCCTCGCTAGTGTCGTCCTTGCTACTCCATATTTGTATTTGTGGGATGGTGGGCCTGTGAAGAAGCACAAACTAACAAAGATAGAGAACAACGGTATATATATTCCAATGAATTTTATGTATAAGATCAAGGAGTTATACAGTAAAAGTAGAGACACCTTTATAGGGAAGAAATATATTACTGCATTATATTAAATGAAAGTGGAGAATACAACCCATGCCTTGATGTTGCAAGATCCCTTCCAATGGCCCTTTCCTTCAACACACACACCTTTGCGCCAATGCTTTTGATAAAGAGCCTCCACAACCTGACTTGGAGACCTAAAGCAAAGCTATCTCAAGTACAATCTATAGTAGAATTCTTCATGCATAAGACAACCTAGCCTTTCCCATGAGAGATTCCTCTTTATATAGGGTGAAAGAGGGATGGATGAGGAGATTAGGATGATCCCACCAAATCAGAGAAGCGAGTAAGATCCAAATCGATCGGAGGCCACCTCATCTTCTAGAAGATTCCTTCTAGAACTTTCATGAATTTCCTCTTTTTCCCTTTGTTTGAGCATTGTTGCACCCTATGCACAGGCAACATGCGACGACACCACAGTTCAGTTTTGGTGCAGCGTGCGACGATCAGGCATCATCGCACCCCAAGCATTCAGCAGGATGTGACGATCTCCTTAGATATGGTTTTTAAGGAAGAAAAGGTAATCCACTTTTCTCATGGAGAAAGTCTCATTTAGTATCTTTAGGGAACATGGAAGTGAGTTATGCACATATTGTCAGTTGATCACAAGGGTGACCAAAATAATGTGTAACAAAAGGCATGATGTTGTTAGTAGCCCCACTATCAATTAAACAATTGTGTAACACAACATCATAATTCTCTATGGTGATATTGAACGGTGGAACTTTTCCTCTTGGTTTAGCCAATGAATAGTTTTGTTGTTGCTTCAATTTTATAACTGCAACCTCCATTCTTCTATATGATCATCAAGTATTATTAATAGGTTTTCCCTTTGTTGTGATATCTTGACTACCTCCATAAAGGGAAAAGTGATTCTAGGTTTGGATAAATCATCTATTACATTATAGGTCATTTGTTGTGGAGTCTTAGCTTGATTAGCAACAACTTGTTGATTTAATGTTTCTGCTTGATTTGTTTTGGTCTTTTCCTTCTTTGGAGCTTCCTTTGATTTAAACTTGTTAACTTGTGTTCTTGTCTGAACAACATTTTCTTGCAAAATATCAGGCTCTTCTTGTTCATTAAATATGTAGAAAGATGATTCCCCTTCATCAGTCAATACTGATTCTAAACTTTCATTTTGGATGATATATGATTCTTGGTCAACATCTTCAAAATTTTCTTCCTCAAAAATTTCTTCTAATACAAGAGCATTGGGATTTGGCACTCGAGGTGCTCTTGGCCTTTGTTCTTCATTTCTACCATCATTTCTCATCCCCTGCTCTTGGTTAGGAATTATTCTTTGTTCTTGAGCATGAACTCTTGGGTTTTGATCTATTGGAATGAAGTTTTCATCTCTCCTTCATCTGGTTAGCTCATTTTTAATTTGTCGAATGGTCCTATTCATTTGAGTTATTTCCAATCTTTGCTTTGTTTCTTGGGTAGTGGTTGGATCATTCCTTACATTTGGGATAATACCTTGAAAAAATCCTCCCCCATTTCCTGGTTTTTCAACATTTTTTTAGGTTGATGTTCCTTGATTTTCTATAGTAAGGTTATCCATTTTCCTTTGAACCTTTCCAGGGATAATCTACGGGTCAACATTTGTTTCTATCATAATTTCTCTTGGTTGTGGAGCCTGATTATCTTCTTGATTCAAAGGTTTGTTTCAACCATGCTTGGATCCCATTTCCTGACGGGGGGGTGCCACTATTGTCGTTAGGGGGGTCCAGGGGGCAGGGTGGCAACAATTAATGGAGCTCCCCCCCGAGTGGGGGATTGGGGGGTAGTGCCCCCGAAGAAAAATTTTGGGAAAAATTTCCTTTTAAAATATTGTAATTTCATAGTCAATCTGGAACATTCATTATAAGGTCGTAGATCTGACGATAGAAGTTATGTTAGGGTTTTTTTCCCTAGAAGGAAACACTCTTTTCATGAGGGAATGGTATTGCAGTTGTGTATGCGTGTGAATATTATCTTCCGAGAGAGGAGACTGTGAGAGAAAGAAGAGGAAGTTACAGTGGGGGTGTTGTAGGTTCTATCCCTTGATTTTGCTGGATAATAATAAAGGAAGGACCTCGAAATTTCTCTAGTGGATGTAGCCCACACTAGATGAACCATGTATATATGTGTCTCTATTATATTATGTATCTTTTGTGTTTTATTTTATTGCTCCGCAATCCTGTTTTTCTAACGATTTCCTCCATTTATGTTCCTTTACTTATAGCTCCATCTAGATCTTCTATTTGGGTAGCTCTGATAGCATATTTCACATTGGCTAGAATGCCATTCTTACAACATCCGAGTATAACTAGATTATTTGGTCTTTGCTCTTCTGGAATTTGATTTAAGATCTTAAAATATCGCAAATCAAGAAATCTCTCATTCTCTCTCATTTTCTCAAATGGATTTGGGTAAACTATCTGAGCAATGCATGATATGCAATCAAGGGTGCATACATGGTCATGGAAATAGTTTCTAAATCATAAAATGATGAAATTGACTGGGCATGAAGAGACATGTACCATTCATAGGCCGGTCCTATCAACGTGTGCAGAAAAACTCTTACCATTACATCATCATGTTCTATTAGATGTATTTCACACATTGACAAAAATTGGTCCATATGTCTCTCGGGGTCCATTACTTTGCTTCCTGAAAATATTGGTAAGACTCCTTGTGGAAGAGTAGGTAATTGGTGTTGTTCTCCTTGAATATTTAGTGAGTTATTTCTAACCTTCTTTGTGGGATTCGTTTTCTATCATTTCTTTCTCCATTGTTCTCAAGAACATCATTTCTTTCTTCTCTATCACCCATTGTTTGAGTTTCTCTTTTTTCAGTCTTAGAACTTTGTCCAACTTCAAAATTTTGAAGTTGTTTACTTTTACTTCTTTTTATTGACCCTTTGTATGTTTCCAATCTTATCTTAATTTCTATCTCTTTGTCTTTGTCTTTTTGCGATTTCTCTTTCTTCTTCACAAGCAAGAGTCTCCCACGATCTGTCTAGTTCTTCTCGGGTTCTTGATGTCCTTATTTTCAAGTTATATAACTGAAGTAATATAGTCTATTTATTTATGAGACCAATTTGAAAATTTGGTTGATTCGGGTCAGGTTGAGTCATTATATTCTGGTCTGCGAAACCAACCTTTTGCTCTCCCCAATATGGTTTCCAAAAATGTTGATCTAAAAGACTGTTTTATAGTCTTAAGGTCAACCTCACGAGAATATGAATCCTCTCACATTTTTAGAGAGGTGGTACTCCTTTTTTTCTTATAAACTTAACAAAAATACAACAAAATCTAGGAAGGGCCAGCTTTTTTTAAAAGCTCACATTCTCATTCAAAACAGTACTTGAGATTAGTACCATGTATCTTTTAAAAATAAACCATATATGTAAAATATTTTACAATGTGGATAAATAAAATAATTGTGATAAATAAAAGGTTGACATTTCCATCACAACATTTATCAAGACAGTAAAAAGTATCAACATTAAAGAGACAGGAAAGTTGGACCGCATATATAAGAAAACTTTAAACGATCATTCCATTAAACACCAAAAATATTATGATGGATAAAACATTTGAAACTCAAGATTCAAGTCAAAGTCTTTGAGAATACAATAATGTAGTATCCCAAGTAGTTCTCTCAGAGTCTCAAAAAATAATATAAGTCTTTAAATACAAATTAAATGTCTTTAAAGAAAAAAATATGCATTCACCCTTCAAAGAGGACTGTTATTGGCTCACACGGATCATAAAATGAAAAGCTCTGGGAGATGAGAGAAAAACAATGAAGGGTTAGCCTAATTTCCACATAATATTGGGAAGTAAGACAATGTGATAAATGATTGTAGAAGAAAAAGATAGAAAGGGGGAACAAGGTTGTTGCTTGACTCACTGTGATGGAAAGTACTTGTAACCTTTACTTGCTTACAGTTGATTCCTTTATAGGTGCATGTTGTGGTTGAGGTGGCATAATTGATGTAACTACTTCTTAATTTTTCGGTTTGATAATTCTGATTAATGCATTTTTCAACCATTCTTCAATATACTCCTAAAGGTGCTACATTCATTTCATGTTTAATTTTAATTTCAAATAATTGATTTTCAAATTCCCTTAGATCCATATTTGATTAATGCAGCGTGTCGTCAAATTCATCATTCCTTTTGATATACTGAACCAACCATTTTTCAACTTCCTCTTCAGAAAAGTCTATAGTTTCTGTCAATTCATTTGCCCAGGAAACTTTTAATGCATTAAGTTGTCCCATTAAAGATTCTTTTGATAAAATCATGGTATCCATCAATAAATTGGGACCATTTAGTTCTTTGTAAGATCCACAAGTTTGAGAAACAAATCACTCTTTTTATTTCTCAAGACATTAGTTTCAATTATCATTTCCTTTAATTCTTCTTAGCCAACATGCATTGACCTGCTTCATCCGGTAAGGCAAAGGGAGTTTTTGTTCTTTCCTGCAAGCTTCACTTAAGCTTGAGACTTTAGCTGAAAATGTATTCACAGTTTCCCTGAAAAATCCTTCATCATTTTCTAAGTGTTTTTGCATGTATTCCTTTAAATTTTGTATTCTAGATGAAAAGCTAGCAATGCTTTGGGAAAGCTCCCAAATTTCTTGGGTTATATCAATTCCCTTATGTATGGCATCACCAACATATTTTCTTATAACTTGTAATAAAATTGATGAGCCTTTATATTTTCCGCTGCTTTTCGGGACATTCTCTAACATAAGTGCAGGTTGGATTGAATTCAAAGGTTTGGGAAACAATGGTCTTGGTACCAAGGCAACTTCTAAATCTTTTATCCACCTTTTCAACTCTGAATTTTATTTCTCCATCTTATCAATAGATTGTTTCAAAGCTTCTCCAATTGATCCATGGAATTCTGCAATTTTTTATGGAGTAATTCCATCAAAGTCAATTAAATATTTTCATCTTTCAAATGACCTTTTATTTTTAGTATTGACTTTTTCCAACAACAATTTCTTAGTCTCATGGTTGTAGGTTGTGTGGTGCAAAGTAATAGACTCCTCCTCAAATATTTCGAGATCTTGGGTAATTATAGCATCAACAATTTCCCTAGTTTCCAATAATCTTTGTGCAGACCAACTAGGTTCCTCAATGAGATCGTCTATGTCCAATGCATGTGGACTATCCTGGACTTCAGGTATACTTATCCCTATTGTTGATGTATTCCTATTTCTTTTCATAGAAATATATGCAATATATTATTTTTCAAGACTTTTTCTAGGTCGGTCTTTATCTCCACTATCGTCTGACCCTCCAACTGATGCTTTTCTGGTATCCATTCCACTGGTTTAATTCTTTGTTCTCAATGGAGTGCTTCTTTGGGATATTGTTGGTGAATTAGGGTTTTTATTTGCTACTTCCCTATTGTGTTGTCTATGACCTTCAATGGTGCTATTTATTTCTCGCATGTCATTTGAAACTTGGTAAGACACAATTTCATGGAGATCTAAATTATCTCTATCACCCTCCGAAACTATTCAATTTTAGTGAAATGTGAAGAGTACCCTACCAATTCCATATGTGAAGTAAATTTTTTAACTGGGTCAAAACCCTCGACAGATTTAGCTTCCTTTAAGCCCAGTTTTTCATGATGTCCCATCAATTCCTCAAGGTGGGTTATACGCTTCGCAATAGATTTCCCAATTTTCCATGGTATGGGTATGAATTGTTTTTTCCTCTTATCATGGAAAAAATGGGCCTAGGTCTTGTATTGTCTGCACATTTCCTCGACAAAGAGTTTATCTAATACATAGAACAGTAAAATAAAAGGCTTCTCCTCACTACCAAATAACCTGATAACAATTAATTCTTCAGAAGTTTCATTAGTCCCTTTCCCAGAGAGAAAGGTAGTCACTTCAAGAGATAGCCTTGATGTATTTTGACCAAAAATCAACTTTTTGAATTCTGAATGAAGTTGTTATGAACTGGGTAAAAATTGTATTGAGCTTTATGCATGTACATGACCAAATACCATGCATACACTAGTTCCAACTTAAAATCAACATGTTTTTCCCTTGACAAGTCTTCAAACACATGGACATAAGTGATGGCGAAAATGAGGTAAGAAGTCATATAAAATTGTCGAGTCTTTCTAAGGTTATTATGGAAAGAAATTCCATTTGAAATGAGATAACCCCAATCAATAATGGCTTTTTCATGCAAGGCATAATGCATGCCATATATAACATTTATTGATACAAACACAGTAGATTCTAGACCAATAATGCGGGTGAATAACCATTCAAATTCTATGTACAAGTATTTTAATGAAGTTACCTCAATCCTGGAAACATCGAGGTTATTGGTTGGGTCCTCCAAATAATCTTTTAGAACCGATCTCTTCCTTTATGCTGCTTCAAAAATTTGTCGGCCTCTTCATTTTTGAATTGCATGGTAGGTGTAGGGAGTCGTAGCATTTTGGAGAATGTTGAAGGAGCTAGAGAGATGGGTTGATGTCCTTGTAATTGAATTATTCTCCTTTCGGAGATGAAATTGTCTGTGCACCATTGAACAATCTATTTGAAGTCTATCACTTCAAGAACACAACCTACTAATGCTATTCCCGAGGTCCAAAATAAGTTATTTTTCTTCTCGACTAGAGAAGGAGTCTTGTAGTAGTTGTATGCTCTTGACAACTGAAACTCTTGATCCTCACGCCCAAGTGTGTTTAGTGTATCTTCGCAATACAGTTCCTTTTCTAACTTGACATTGTTTTCTGTTTTTTGACAAAGGTGGTGCTATTGTCGATACTTATAGCTTGGCATATTTGATTTTATTTAATTTCACCGTGTATTGTCTTGATAACTCAATCAATCATAAATATCGCTTTTAATATTGTCAACTTACATGAGATTTGGATTTATTGCAAGTTTTAACGAATGTGTCGTGAATATAATAATAATATTATGCTTATATAAATGGCAGTTGATGCGGCGGGGACAATAAATGTGATCGGAAGTGGTGATTTCATGTCATGGTGGATAAAAAATGTTAAGTATGAGAGTGAAAAATGAGGAATGGCAAGTGCCAATTGCATAACATGGAAATGTGGACCTGCGGACTTGTAGATGCAGAAATGAGGAAGGGTAAGGAGGTCTACATCAAGATTGAAAATATGGTTAAATATTGAAAAAGGTTGTTTTGCAGATTGAAAAGGTGTTTTTTGGAGAATGTGGGCCTAGGAACTCAAGGAAAAAGGTTAATGGGAGGTACGTAACTCCACATCTGCTTTTGTGAAAATTGACTAAGTGTTGAAAAAGTGAAAAATGTGCAATTTAGCGACCGAAAAGTGAGAAGTGCATTTTGGTGAATGTGGGGTTGCGGACTTGTAGATTTGGAGACTCAACAAAGTTGTTGTATGATATGTAGCTCTACATCTGCATTTTCGAAAAAATGACTAAGTATAAAAAGGTGAAAGTGCATTGTGGAGGATGCAGAGGTAAAAGGTGCAAAATGTATAACGCACGAATGTGGACCTATTACAAGTAGACATAAGACTTTTGCTACCCCCGCTCCACATTATTTGAAAAATGGCTAAGTGTTGGAATAAATTTTATAGAAGAGAAAAGAGAACAAAGGAAAATAAACAAAAGAAAAGGATAAGGAAAATCCCATGGGTGGTTAAATGACACCAACTTGATCACGAATGTGGATCAAAAAGAGCCAAGAAGAGGTTCTCCAACTAATGATGGACAACTTGTCTATAGCACATAACACGATGAAACAACAATTAGATCAAAATCACAACGAAAGAGAATTTGAAGTGGGGGATTGGGTATTACTGAGACGAAAATCGAGCAATCACCAAGTATCTCATTAAGTGGAAGAATCTACCAACAAAAGAGGTGACATGGGAAGATGAATTCTTCATGCAGAAACATCCACATCTAATTGAGTGTCGAGGGCAACACTTATTTGAAGGGGAGGGACATGTTAACCCCTAGATATTGAGTTATTGAATTTCTATTGTTATATTGGTGTTGCCCTTATGTTTATCTCTTTTTTTTTCAAGGGAAAATGACCAAGATTGAGAGAAAATCTTGTGGGGAACAAGAAAGACTCTCCTTGTTCTTATAGACATGGTACTCCTCTTTCTTGATACATGGAAGATTCTTCTTATGATCTTAGATGCATGCAATAGAAAACCTCGACAAAGCTTCCAATAAAACTCCTATATATGATTGTACAGACTCTTATATACAAATGTACAAACTCTTATAAAAAGATGTACAAACTCTTATGTACAAATGTACTTGTCAAGCGCATCATCTTATATAAGAAAAATAGATAAATATGTCTGCAAATATCTGTATCTACAAGGTTTGGAGTGTGCTTTCAACATATATTATCCCTTCCTTTTAAAATAATGTGAACCCATAATCAATTATAACTTTGCAAGATGAAATATATATATAAAAAAAGGACAAGTCATCAAAGAACTTTAAAAGACTTATTCATTAATATCAAATTAGTTTTTAAAGCATCATTTGATCGAGAAACCATTGATACATCACCACACAGATTCATAAAAACAACATGACACTTGAATAGTTCTTTGTGGGATAACTTCAATAATAATATCCCAAATGTAACAAGTTTAACAATGTATGAAACAAAAAGGTCGACATAAAAGTCTCGACAATATATCAATGACAATTAGATAAATTGAAATAAACTGCATTTGTTTTTTACAAGCAAGGATTTTACCCCTCTGAATCTGGAATATCATGAAAATGATTGGAATAAATAGGAGAAAAAGTTGATCAAACCCAGATCTTCATGTTGCCAAACATACATGGAAAACTTGATGGAAAGAATCAAGCAAAATGAAATACGAGGGAGAAAGTTAAGCAAGCTACTTCACAATATCTTGAAAAAGGGAAAACTTCCTACCAAGAAGAAACCACCACTACAGAAACCACTGACTGTTGAGTCCCTTGAATATACTTTCCTTTTTCTTTTATAATCTTCTCTTCATCTCCTTGAAACTTATTTAGGGTTAGGGTTAGGATTTTATATGCCCCATTGTAAATGTGAACTTAGATATTCATGCCTCCAACTGGGACCCACTTTTAAAAGTTCATAAATTTCTTTTAATAAATCATTTTCCAAAAATAATTAGTTGTCAAGCTAGAAATAGTCATGACTGTATTTTAATTTTTAGGGAATGATAACTATGATTATATCCATGAAAAACATTTCCAAGTTGTTTTTCATTTCTCTTTCTTTCCAATGAGCTCTCATTTTCTCAATTTGAATATCATGATAAAAAGTTATGGCCCCCGGAAGATAGGCACTCAACAACTGTTGATCTATTCTCCATGTGAATCCTTAGCCTTTGATTTGCAAGTCTGCCTTATTTATCCCACATGCATTATGGGAGGTTTCTCATATCATGTTTATAAGCAAAATAATATCCCATATTACTTGTGTTTGAAGTAGAGAGAGCCATGGAACCTTGCGTAGTTTGTTCTATAATATAGCTTTTGGTTGCCACCTCATCACCCAATCATCATGCTAAGTCACTACCTAGTAATCCATGTCCAAAAAATATCATCCAAGTGTCACCTGGGGATAGGTCCACTTCATTGCCACATGTCCTAATGTGATAGGTCCACTCCATTGCCACATGTCCAAATATGCCAAAGGGGGGGAAGGGGATACAACTTAGAAAAATATATGAGATGGGAATATGATGAATGATTTCACAAAATAATAATATTGGAAAATAAACTAAAATGTGTGCAGAGAAATAGGAAAATGTCAGTGGATTACTGAGAGGGGGGGTGAATCAGTAATAGAGAAATCTAATCCTTTTTAACCATATAATCCAAGTTTTATATCAATGAAGCATTATCATCCAATAACTGCAGAGTAAATAAGCAATGAACAAACACACACATACACAGTACGCCAGTGTTTTACGTGGAAACCCAAATCGAGAGAAAACCACGAAAAGCTTTTTCTTATATATCTTGAAGAATTACATTCATTGGAAGCACCAACTTCCTTTGTTTTCTAGCTGCAACTGTAAGGAGGCTCCAAACCCCTAGTTTCTTAGGCTACAACCTGAGGGAATCTCCAACTCCCCAATTCTCTGGCTACAACCAGAAGGAGGGTACAACCCCCTTATGTTCTCCGACTACAACCAAAAGGTGGCTACAACCACCTGTCCTTGCCCCGCCCAACCACCCTGAAGTAGAAGTAGAATGATGGAACCACTGTCACACTATCACTATGAGATATACCATTGTAAAACTATACCAATAAATCTGAACCATGCCTCAACCTGTAATCAACCT
>CBVK0102228523.1:0-10075 GCA_900067695.1 Picea abies
GGTGCTCTTGCACTTCTGCCAACATTAATTCATTCAAGTAACCCAGTACTGATACAACATGATCAAAATAATTGAAACTGATGCGTTTCAGCTTCCAAAACAGTTTCGACTGACAATTTTGGTATACAGAATGATTTACAATGATTGACAAAATAAAACGCTTCCAAAATTATGGGAAATTTCTCTGTCTGTTTGGTTTCTTTTATGCCATTTGTCTCGCTCTGGTCTTCTATCGGATCTGCAAATTTGATGACATTTGGGGATCACTAACTGGCTCCAATGATATTGCACTTTGTCTTACCCAGCCGCACGATTTCCTTCCATTGTGAATCAGAGGGGATACTGAAATCCATCATCTCTTTAATCAAAATCTCCAAGTCAATTCTCGTGGCACGGTACATAGTTGGCATGCCAAATTTCACTATCTTGAACTTATTCAACATTTCAAAGTCTATAGCCAAATATTCTACCACACTTGGGCCTTTCAGACTTTCTTCTATGGCTTCAAATTTAGAATGGTCCATTCTGCATTGCATGAGGAGAGTATTGTAATCTTACTGATTGTATAATGAACCTCTACCATTTCAAAATGATGGGAGGCCTTTGATAAACAATTGTTCAAATGCATATTTAAATTCTTGTATGATGTGCTCCATTTGCATAGCTTTGTTTTGGACCAATCTGAGAAGGTTATGTTTGGTGATGATTTTCCTAGCTGAAATGATCAATGTAGTCCTCTCTTTTACCCCGATAGTTTGAAGATCGGAAGTTGGCACAAAATTTAGCAAGTCAATAGCATTTTGGGCCCATTCTAAGGGCTTCTTGGCTAACACTTCATTAACAACAACACACTTGCTATGAGCTGTAGCAGCCACACTATCTTTGTCATTTATAAAATTTAGATAAACCCTTAATTTAGCAGCTTCTGCAAGAATAACATCCCATATGACATTTTTGGCTCCCTACAATAATGTTTTTCCTTTTAACCTAGTTTTCAGCTTGCTCACTCTCTCTTGCAAATCTTGATTATCTCTGTGAAGCTGAGCCCTCTTCTCATCCTTCACCTTCATCTCTTGTTTCAAATTTTCTATAACCTCATTGAGACTTTTGATCTCCCCTGTTTTGATGCTTACCTGGGACATAGCTTGGACCAACCCTTCAGTGCTAGATCCATCCTTTGTATTAGTGGGTACAATGACAGCCATATATGATGTTGTTGCATGTGCTTGTGACCAATTCTCTTTCTCTTTTTCCAAATGTAACACTTTAGGTTTGTAATTGAGTGACTCTTGTCTGAATGTCTCTTTTTGTTGTTCCAAAGTAGTCAGTTTTGTTGTTTGTGGACGGTCTGTAGGTGACATATTCGGTCTTTTATTTAAGCTTTGGATCATTTTATCCTTTTCGTCCAGAGAAGCTTTCACCCCTTGAGGACCTTCAGACTCTATCCTTTTGACCTGTGTCATCCAGGCTTTGTTGGATGATTTTTCCTATTTCAATTATCCATCTAGTTTGAAATATTTCAGGGGCACCAATATTTCATAGTGCATTTTGGTCTCAAATACCTTATCATCATCAGCCAATACTATGTTAAATGTTTTTTTTCCACATCCCTGGCCGAGAGTAAAGAAGCTTTAAACTGGGAAGTCTTTTCCACTTCAGGAAAAAGGTCCTTTATTTCACTGTTGGCCATACTTCCCTTCACAACGTACTCATTCATTAAATATTTCTTGGACTGATAAACTTCCCCAAGTGTCTGGTTAAATATGTGTTTCCTGCTGCTAAAAACCTTTGTGTTGCTTTCAGTTTGTGTCTTGTTTTTCGTACTTGCTTCTTCATTCTTGGTTACACCTTCTACCATTTCCATGCATGTTTTCTCCTTTGGTTCTTCTTCTTCCCGGTTGACTATTTGGGAGGATGATGTGATTTTAATTTTCTTGAGAATGTCTTATTGGCTTCTGGTGCCCAGGGCCTCTGAATTGATCCTCTTATTGTAGACGCTCATTTTAGGAGCTTTGAAAATCAATCTAGCAGAAGGTTTTTGTGTTGGGCTCTACTAGGTAGCTGGTTCTATTTGTTTTTCTTGATCATGTTGTATAGTGATCTCCATATCTACACAGGTTTCTAGATTGGCCAACTTATTGAATCCTTCAACATGCTCATGTTCATAGGGGCCTTGTCTGCTCACCAATCTTCTCTTTGATATGATCTGGTGTGGGTCGTACTTTCTTCCTTTCAACTATGTGAATCCAAATTCACTGAGTTTGGATTGAATCTAAGGCAAACAAGACTTTTTCTTCACCACAAAGGGACCTACTATGAAAGGGAGGAGAGTATTGTAATCTTCCTGATTGTATAATGAACCTTTGCCATTCCAAAATGATGGGAGGCCTTTGATAAACAATTGTTCAAATGCATCTTTAAATTCCTGTATGTTGTGCTCCATTTGCATAGATTTGTTTTGGACCGATCTGAGCAAGTTATGCTTGGTGATGATTTTCCCAGCTGAAATGATCAATGCAGTCCTATATTTTATCCCGATAGTTTGAAGATCGGCAGTTGGCACATAATTTAGCAAGTCAATATCATTTTGGGCCCATTCTCAGGGCTTCTTGGTTAACACTTCATTAAAGAAAACACACTTGCTCCGAGTTGTAGCAGCCACACTTTTTTTGTCATTTATAAAATTTAGGTAAACCTTGAATTTAGCAGCTTCTGCAACAATAACATCCCATATGACATGTTTGTCTCCTTCCAATAATGTTTTCCCCTTTAGCCTGGTTTTCATTTTTCTCACTCTCTCTTGCAAATCTTGATTATCTCTCTGAAGTTGAGCCATATTCTCATGCTTCACCTTCATATCTTATTTCAACTTTTCTATAACTTCGTTGAGACCTTTGATCTCCCCCATTTTGATGCTAACCTGGGACATAGCTTGGACCAACTCTTCAGTACTATATCTAGCCTCTGTATTAGTAGGTACAATGACAGCCACATCCGATGTTGTTTCTTGTGCTTGTGACCAATTTTCTTTCTCTTTTGCAACTACAACACTTTAGATTTGTAATTGAGTGCCTCTTGTCTAAATGTCTCTTTATCTTGTTCCAAAGTAGTCAATTCTGCTATTTGTGGATGGTCTGTAGGTGACATATTCAGCCTTTTATTTAAGCTTTGGATCATCTTATCCTTTTCGTCCAGAGAAGATTTCACCCCTTGAGGACCTTCAGACTTTAGCCTTTTGACATGTGTCATCCATGCTTTGCTGGATGCCTTTTCCTGTTTCAATTGTCCATCTAGTTTGAGTGCATGTGTTGTCAATCTTGCGACCCTCATAGCATATCGCTGACATTTATATGGAACTTTACTTTGTCAGGGGCACCAATATTTTCATAGTGCAATATTTTCACAGCCACTTTCTTTATGTTAGAGTCTGATCAATCAGTCTATGTCATTTTTGAAAATATGCATCAACAGTTGGTGAATTTCAATTCATTAAGACATTTCATATATTACACCCATTTACTGAGGGTATTCCTGGAATCTAACAAAACTGAATTTCTTAAGACTACATTCATTTCAACTGAATGTAAAAGGATCACCATGCTTATCTTCATCAATAAGATTATGCCCAGGGTGTACAGTCTTATCTTTCGGTTCAGACTTGCCAAGGACCCTGGAAGAAATGAAAAGTTGTTTACAACCAAATCTAGAGAGCAGGATAGGTGACTTGATGTTGTTCATACAGTCCACGGAGATTTGGGTATAGGACTACTAGGAAGGACCTCATCTTTTACCAATCTTTCTGACCCCCGGAATCTTTGCTTTGGAGTTCATAATACAGAGGATCATCTCAGAAAATGAACACTTTTTGAAAGCACACAAGGCTTCTAATCTAAAATTTCCTTTCATAGTAGGTCCCTTTGTGGTGAAGAACAAGTCCTATTTGCCTCAGATTCAATCCAAACTCAGTGAATTTGGGTTCACACTGTTGTAAGGAAGAAAATATGACCCGCACGAGATCATATCAAAGAGGAGATTGGCAAACATATAAGGTCCCTATGAACACGAGCATGTCAAATGATTCGATAAGTTGGCCAATCTAGAAAATTGTGTAGATATGGAGGTCACTATGCAACATGATATAAAAAACAAATGGAACCAGCTTCCCAGCAGAGCCCAACATAGAAACCTTCTCCTAGATTTATTGTCAAAGCTCCTAAAATGAGCATCTACAATAAGAGGAGCAGTTCAGAGGCCCTGGGCGCTAGTAGCCAACACGATATTATCAAGAAAATGAAAATCACATCATCCTCTCAAATAGTTGACCTGGAAGAAGAAGAACCCAAGGAGAAAACATGCATGGAAATAGTAGAAGGTGTAACCAAGAACGAAGAAGCAGGTATGGAAAACAGGACACAAACTGAAAGCAACACAAAGGTTTTTAGCAACAGGAAAAACATATTTATCCAGACACCTTGGGAATTTTATCAGTCCAAGGAAGATTTAATGAACTAGTATGTTGTGAAGGGAAGCATGGCCAAAAGTGAAATAAGATACCTTTTGCCTAAAGTGGAAAAAGACTTCCCAGTTTAAATATTCCTTGTTGTCAGTCAGGGATGTGGAAAAGAAAACATTTAACATAGCAGTGGCTGATGATGATAAGGTATCTGAGATCAAAATGCACTATGAAAATATTGGTTCCTCTGACAAAGTAAAGTTCCACATAAATGTCAGTGATATGCTATATTATGATTATCTGAGTTTGGCTCTGAGGGTTGCAAGATTGACAACACATGCACTCAAAATAGCTGAACAATTGAAACAAGAAAAGGAATCCAACAAATTCTAGATGACACAGGTCAAAAGGCTAGAGTCTGAAGGTCCTCAATGGGGTGAAAGCTTCTCTGGACAAAAAGGATAAGATGATACAAAGCTTAAAGAAAAGGCTGAAGATATCACTTACAGACCATCCACAAACAACATAACTGACTGCTTTGGAAAAAGAGAAATAGACATTCAAACAAGAGGCACTCAATTACAAAGCTAAAGTGTTGCAGTTGGAAAAGAGAAAGAAAATTGGTCACAAGCATAGGCAACAACATCAGATGTGGCTGTCATTGTACCTACTAATACAGGCTGTATCTAGCATTCAAGGGTTGGTCCAAGCTATGTCCCAGGTAAGTATCAAAATGGGGGAGATCAAAGGTCTCAACAAATTTATAGAAAAGTTGAAACAAGAGATGAAGGTGAAGGATGAGAAGATGGCTCAAATTCACAGAGATAATCAAGATTTGCAAGAGAGAGTGAGAAAAATGAAAACCATGCTAAAGGGAAAAACATTATTGCAAGGAGCCAAACATGTCATATGGGATGTTATTGCTGCAAACGCTGCTAAATTCAGGGTTTACCTAAATTTTATAAATGACAAAGACAGTGTGGTTGCTACAGCTCGAAGAAGGTGTGTTGTTATTAATGAAGTGTTAGCCAAGAAGCCCTCAGAATGGGCCCAAAATGCTATTGACTTGCTAAATTTTGTGCCAACTACTGATCTTTAAACTATCGGGGTAAAAGATAGGACTGCATTAATCATTTCAACTGGGAAAATCATCACCAAGCATAACCTACTCAGATCCATCCAAAACAAAGTTATTCAAACGGAGCACAATATACAGGAATTTAAAGATGCATTTGAAAAATTGTTTATCAAAGGCCTCCCATCGTTTTGGAATGGCAGAGGTTCATTATACAATCAGGAAGATTACAATACTATCCTCGTGCAATGCAGAATGGACCATTCTAAATTTGAAGCTATGGAAGAAAGCCTGAAAGGCCCAAGTCTGGTAGAATATTTGGCTACAGATTTCGAAATTTTGAATAAGTTCAAAATAGTTAAAGTCGGCATGTCGACTATGTCCTATGCCATGTTCATTGACTTGGAGATTTTGATTAAAGAGATGATGGATTGTGAAATCCCCTTTGATTCACAATGGAAGGAAATTGTGTGGTTGGGTAAGACAAAATGCAATATCGTTGGAGCTAGTCAATGATCCCCAAATGTCATCAGATTTGCAGATCCAAAAGAAGACCAGAGTGAGACAGATGTCGTGAAAGAAACCAAACAGACAGAGAAATTTCCCATAATTTTGGAAGCGTTTTATTTTGTTAATCATTGTAAATTGTCTCGTATACAGAAATTGTCATTAGAAACTATTTTGGAAGCTGAAACACTTCAGTTTTAGTTATTTTGATCAAGTTGTATAAGTACTGGGTTACTTGAATGAATTGATGTTGGCATAAGTGCAAGAGCACTTTTTGGTTGTATCAAACTCTATTTGTAAATTTTTTGAATATGAATTGAATATAAATGTAGGAGATTTTGAAGTCTCTATGAAAAATTTCTAATGGGTGGTGATATGAGTTTTGTTTCCTTTCATCATATGTATTTATTGTGACATGTTACTTCATTTACATTTTCTTCCATTTAAATTGGAGAGTTAAAGGCCCATAATTCATCTTCTGATGCTCTTGGCTTAAGCAATTTAAATTGTGTGATTGTCTTCTTAACTTATTCAGAATTCATTTCAGTAATGATCTGATGCAGTTATTTGTTTTCTTTACCTTCCTACACTCTATTTAAATTCAAGAATAACTCAAATTCATTGCCTCATTTAGCCTTTGTCCTCTGGAATTCTATCAGTCGATGCATTATTTTCATTCACTTTCAGAATTTTGACTCCATAGCCCTGAGTGTTCCTCCCCTTCCTTGCCAACAACTTTATTTAAAAACCCTAAAACAAACCAAATCTAGCCACCAATTCCCAAAGAAACATCAAGTGACATGAGAGAGCCCTCTCTAATTTGAGCAGGCTAGTGCCTCAGCTCTAAAGCTAGTTGAAATAGTTACCTCTATCGTTTTTCTATTCAACCGGACAAAATTTACAGAGTGCTAACACAAGGAAGACAATGAGAAAATGAAAAAGACACAACAAGAAAATTAGGAAATAAATGAAGTATTGTCGCGAAGCATAGTAACAAAAAAGATCCCAAAAGACAATAACCAAGAAGAAGAGGTCAGTAAAAGGGCCTCGAAGAATTCTGGTCCTGAAGAAGAAAAAGGGGACAGATCTTCCAAAGGTACACCATCAATAGAAGATAAAACAACCACAAAAAGAAAGAGGAAACAGGTGGACCATCTGGAGGGAGATTTTAAGAAAATCAAACCGTCCACCTTTGACGGGGAATCCAAGACATGGGAGGAGGCTGAAGCATGATTACTAGACACAAAAAAATTATTTCCAGATCTACAATTATTCTAGCAACATGAACTTGGCCACAATGGCCATCTATAACTTGAAAGGAAAAACAAGTATATGGTGGTAGGACATGAAGTTGGCCAAGGGCCTAAAGGAAAAATAAGTGGAGTGGTCAGATTTCAATAAATAATTTAAGAAATAGTATGTGTCTGAAAGTTACTATGAAAGAAAGACCAAAGAGTTTTATGAGCTACGACTTGGTCAAATCACTATGGATGACCTAATAAACAAATTCCTAGAATTATTAAGGTTTGTGCCTTATATACGGGAAGACAAAGTAAAAATCCAGCGGTTCCTATGATTCTTACCATAGTCCTATAAGGACAGGATCGAATTCGACAACCCCAAGACCTTAAGTGAAGTTTTCAGGAAGGCTTGAATGTGTTACGACCAATACAAACATGGCTCTGAATTTCCCAAGGCTTGGAAAGACAAGAAACAAGACAGAATGAACCAATGGAAGAAGGGACGTCAACCAGCCCCTTTTCAGAATGCAGCAAAGAGCTTCCCAAGGAAATATTTTCACTCCAACAACCAGAACACCCAAGGAGGAGGTAAACTAGTTAATCTGGGAACCAAGAAGTTTGGGGACAACCCCAGAAAACCATTACAATGTTGTGAATGTGGAGAACCTCACTGTCCACGTCTAACTTCTACATTAAGGACCACAGTTCACAACTTGCAAGAGGCCTATATAGTGGGAGATGTGGGAGAAGCATACACAAGATCAATGCAGTCGTGGATGCTGACATGCTGACCACTAGTCCACCTTTGTGGAAGTAGAAGGTAAATTTAACAATAATCATGTTTATGTATAAATTGATCCATGAGGTACCTTGGGTTATGTTTCCCCTAGTGTAGTGGATTGAAATAAACTTAAGAAAATATGACATGCAAAATCTTGGCTAGTACAACTAGCAACAGGAACAAAAATAAAAGTAATCGATTTCATTTCTAATTGTGAGTTCAATTTAGGTGGTCAAAACACAAAGATAAATCTGAATATTCTACCGTTAGGGTCTTATGATATAATTATTGGAATGGACTGGTTACAGAGGAATAAAGAAGTTTTGGAGTTTTATGAAAAATCACTCACTTACAAAGACGAAAACAACAATGTTAGGACAGTACAAGGCATATGAAAACCAGTCTCAGTTAGGTAGATTTCAGCAATGCAATTTAATAAGTGCATGAGAAAAGGTTGTTAAATTTATGCTATCCAAGTGACAAGTCTGTTGGAAAAAGAAAATAAACCTAGCCTAGAATATTTTTTCGTCTTACATGATTTTAGAGATGTGTTTGTTGACAAAATACCTGAACTGCCCCCGAGAAGAGAGATAGACTTCTCTATCGATCTGCTCCATGGTTCAGTCCCTATATCTAAGGTGCCCTACCGAATGAGTTCACCCAAATTAACAGAGTTAAAGATTCAACTACAAGAACTGTTGGCCAAGGAATACATCAAGCCAAGTTTCTCGCCATGGGATTACCAGTCCTTTTGTTAAAAAGAAAGATAGAACTCTAATATTATGCATGGATTACAGACAGCTAAACAAAATGAATGTTAAGAACAAATACCCCCTACCTAGAATCAATGATATGTTTGATCAAGTGGTTGGGGAAAAGTTTTTTTCTAAGTTGGATTTAAGATCTAGTTACCACTAGGTTAGAATAAAGGATGAAGACATAAGAAAAACAACGCTCAGGATGAGATATGGACATTATGAATTTGTTGTTATACTGTTTGGTCTCACTAACGCACCAACAAAATTTATGTGTTTAATGAATATCATTTTCAGTTAGTACTTGGATAAGTTTGTTTGGTATTTATTGACGATATCCTAGTGTATTCGAAAACAAAAGAAGAACACGAAGAACATCTAAGGATAGTATTGCAAACTTTAAGAAAAAACCAACAGTATGCAAAATTTGACAAATGTGACTTTTATCAAAAGAAAATACAATACCGTGTTTAATGAATATCATTTTCAGTTAGTACTTGGATAAGTTTGTTTGGTATTTATTGACGATATCCTAGTGTATTCGAAAACAAAAGAAGAACACGAAGAACATCTAAGGATAGTATTGCAAACTTTAAGAAAAAACCAACAGTATGCAAAATTTGACAAATGTGACTTTTATCAAAAGAAAATACAATACCTAGGACATGTGATATCTAAAGAAGGTATTGGAGTCGACCCCGAGAAGATAAGAGCCATCATGGAATGGCCAATCCCTAAGGATGTAGCAGATATCCAGTCATTCATGGGAATCACCAGGTATTACTACAGATTTATAGAAGGATTATGTAAGATTGCATACCTTATAACATCCCTACAGAAAAAGGGAACCAAATTTTGTTGGTCACATAAATGTCACGACAATTTTAATAAGTTAAAATAATTGTTAACAACTGCACCAATTCTAAGAGTGGAAGACCCGGATAAAAACTTCACAGTCTACGTGGATGCGAGCAAAGAAGGTTTGGGAGTTGTCCTAACTCAAGAAGGGAATGTTATTTGTTATGAGTCCTGAAAACTAAAAGAGCACGAACGAAACTACGTCACTCACGACTTGGAATTAGCAGTTGTCATCCATGCATTAAAAATGTGGCGACACTATATAATGGGCAGAATTTTTTTATTGCTAACTAATAACAGTGGTGTGAAATTCTTGTTTAGTCAACCAGACCTTAACACAAGGCAAGCAAGATGGTTGGCCTTCTTGAGCGAATTTGATTTTGAGGTAAGACACATCAAGGGTAA
>CBVK0102228563.1:0-12997 GCA_900067695.1 Picea abies
AAACAACAAGTGGGAGAATGCTGGGTATGTGTTATATTCTTTGCATGTGTGTGTGTGGATGCGTCAGATACGACAACTGCATCTTTTGGGCTTTTTTTGCTATTTTTAGCAGATTTTGCTATTTTTAGCTGATTTGTAAATTAATCCCGGATTAAGGGATTNNTACGGAATACCTAAAAACATTGTATATATTGTATAGCGAATGGTGAAATTCGATATAATGAAAAAGAAAGGTTTTCCCAGTTGAGGGTTTCCGGTATAGATCTCTGTGTATTATGTGTATGAGCCATTGATTAATTTCTGTATTGCTTAAGAATATATATGCATTGCTTTACTTCGCAGGTTTAAAACTTACAAAAATTACGATGTGACAAAGGGACCCAAAAAGGTTCATGGATATAGGTTGAGTAGTCACTATAGGATGGACAGAGGTGATGATAGGCACCTCTGGCACTACAACCATTGTGGTTGAAGGTGTCGAAGGGGTATCGTTAACTATAGTAGGTATGGGAATTGAAGGACTCCCAGTGTCTTTCTAACTCGATTCATTACTCATCCTTGTATGATCACAAGTCTGATAAGAGGAGGTGTGTGTACCACGTTTGATAACTTTACGCCTTTTAGAAGGAAAAGGCTCAAAATGTGGTGGTAAATGTAACAAGCGGTGAGACCTGCAAGGAATCTGGTCCAACTCCATGATGACTCAAGACTCAAGATATAAAAAACAGATCCTAAGGACAACTAGTAATCAAAGAGCACACCAAAATAAAACAAAAGGCCAATATGCACATAAACAGGATAAAGTGGTTGAAATGGGCCTCCCTCCCTAAAGTAGGTATGCCTCGCCCAAGATGGGCCTGAGATTCCCTGCTAAAGATCAGAGGTATCAAAATAAATTATAAGGGCCCTCGTTGGATTAAAAACCAGTCGGTCAGATCCCCCCAGAGAGGTAATCCTCCATAAAGGTCGTGTGTTGTCCGACCCTTATCTGACCCAGAGTACCTGCAAAATAACCCCTGCAAGTAACCTATGTGGTACTTATGTCAAGCAAATAAGAAACCACGATATAACCGATGAGCGGGAGAACACTCATAAGTCAGGTCCATCGTATGGGTAGGGTAACAAATCCCAAAACCTCAAAAGTACCTCCTCTCACAGAGGTAAAGGTACTAGCAAGATCCCCATATACGAATAGATTCCCAGAAATATATCTGATGCTAAGAAGGTATTGAGGGGATATCCCCTCAACAAAACTCACGCAACCTCATGCTTAACTCCGATGTAAGAGGAGACTCTTGACGTCACAAATTATACAATTGATTTCACCACTCCCTTAGTCAGACACATATGTTCATTTAAAAGCCTTGAAGAAGTTTACTCACAAAATCCTATTCCAAGGCTCTAAATCCTAAGCTAATTTGTGCACCCTAGAAAATAAAATTGTTTCTAATCAATTTTAAATTATCATCGTTGCTTTTAGTGGCCTTGATTACTCAAAAAAGGTGTGGCCGTGAAACTAATGATGTTATGACTCAGCACGTAAAATAAATGAATATGAATAAAATGCAAAGTCCTAACTTCAATTCCCAATAAATGATATGCTTTTCAAAATGAAACTTTCAATTTAGTTCTGCAATTCCAAATAAGATGCAATCTTTCTTTACATGTACTAAGATCAATGATAAAAACCCAAAAGATCAAATGCCATCAATGCAAATGCCTAATATTTTTGTATTTTCAATATAAAAGAATGAAAATGCAAGGACTGAATAGCAGTTTGATATAAAAATTCTATTGTATGTAAACAGAGACAAACCAAGTAGGATATCAAGAAGAAAACACCCATCCCAAGATGCAAGGACAATCAAATGAAAAGGATGATGAGAAAGGCACCACCCAAAAATTCAACCAAAGAAATGTTTCTTATCATTCCATAGACACTTAACAGTCATAACAGAGACCTAAGAAGACTCAACAACCATCAAAACTTACCTAGAAAACATCAAACCCAACAACCAAGCAGAAAAGGATGATGTACACGATTGTTCAGGGGAAAAGTGTGTATTTGGTAAAAAAACATGTATATGTGTTAAAACACAGTCAGGCTAAGGAGAAGGATAAGAAACTTAGACTCAGAATGAACAGAGGTTTTCAAGTAATCAGACGACAATAAACTCAATATAAACAAGAGAAATAAAAGGAGAAAAACACTCCAAACCTCGAAAAGAAGATTCTATCCCCAGTATGGTCGCCAATTCTATTACGAGGAAAATATCTCTATGGCCAGGGGTAAACCACAATAGACAGAAATGACTGCATAAATCAACTCTAATCTCAAGTATGCTATATAAACAAATATTCTAACAAGACAAGATAAAGAGCCTACCTCGTCCAGATGTTCAATGAATTCCACTGTTGAGCACTTAACTCAAAGCAATACACCTGCAACTTGTCCTCAACAACCAAGAAACACAAGCATATGGTGATAATATGTAATGTTAGCACGTTCAATGGAATAATCCATCAACATTCATAACAAATACGCCCATGGAATAACAATTAAAATATTTGCAAGATATTAATTGGATGAGAAAAGAGTATTTCTATTAAAATGTAATCAGCAAAAGTGAATGAATTACAAACTTTCGTGTCGACACAATTCGGAACCGAGAAACTAAGTCCCTTCCAGTTGGACCTCCACCACTTCAATCCTCTACCAAAGGCAAGATCATATAAGAGAAACAATGAGGTTCTTAATCATGTAGGGAAGAGCTTGGGGGCTGAACAATGTGTTCAAACTTAAAAGGATAAAGGGATAGAGACTCAATATGAAATGAATAATTTCTCCAGAGTAACTTTTCTCTCAAATTTGAATTCTTCTCCTCTTTTCCATAGCTTGGATTTGGTTGATTTATAGCCTTCAAGTGGAATTGAAGGGCCAAGTTGGGACGTTTCCAGTATATGGAAGGTCAAGGATCATGGATATCGTGACATGACATGGAAACCCGACACCATTTTTTAAATTTGGGCACAAAACTTGATGTATGCAGGCTGTAGTGGTGCAGCATGTGTATACGCATGTATAATAGGTAGGGCGTGTATATGTGGGAAAATATTTTTTTTAGCTCTGGGATTTGCGAAAAGGGACTTCAAGTCTGCATAGGGAAATGGAAAAAGGCCTTCTGAGCAAATTTTCATAGGGTGAGGCAAATCTTTCTATAACACTAACACACCTACTGCACTTCCCAATTTGAATTTCCGTCAAAGTTGAAATTTTAGGTTTTATTGACATTTTCTTGGACATTGAACTTTTTGCTATCTTGATTTTGTGATTTCTTCATGTACTGATGGTGTCCAGTTTTAGATTAGAAGACAAGTTGGATGGTGTTACAAATTTCAGAGGTATGCACCTATATATGTTTCTAAGTTATATCATTTAGCAGAGTATAAGTCACGACCATTGATCTCAAGAGGGAAAGATATAATATTGACCATCTATCTATTTGGAGATCTAGGGTTAAGGTAGTTATTCATTAATTAGTTATAAAAGGAGAATTTTGAGATGGATGGAGCACACATTCCAAGAGATAAAGAGAGTTTGATCTTGAAGAATAGAGGAAAAGAAGCAGCCGAAAGAAGGGGCACATTTCAGCATGCAAACTTGGGAGAATTTCAACATTGAAATATGTGCCATATAAGGAATATTTGATAGGGTCATACAACATTTATTGTTGGGCCATACAATAAGAATTTATGCACAGAAATTGAGGATTTTTTGGTGCATTAAATGTTGTGTTAAATATGTACAGGGCCATTCTATATTTGTAGAAAATCTAGCAAAAAAATCGAGGTTTGTACAGTGCTTCATTTATTGTTGTATTGGGTCATACATTGTCGTACAGGATAAGAGAAAGAAATGACAACTGGGTACAATTTTCAAGGTGTTGTTTCACAGGTTGTGTGAGAAAATTACAATGTTTTCTTGTTGAAAGTGTTCTGTTGTAAATTTCGTGTAATATTCTTCATGAACTCATAATAATAATCTCTCTTCACTAGTTTTCCCTTAGGGGTTTTTCCAGGGGTGTTTCCCATAATATTTTGTGTCAAATGTGTGACTGAATTTTGTCTACTGCTCATTTATTTCCAATGCTAATTTTTCAGTTTTCTTAGTCAATGCATTTATTCTCATAAAGTACAGTAGAATGTTGTTAAGTTTATTGCATTACTGTTGAATTTATTGGAGGTTGAAATAATAATTTTCTAAGTGTTTGACGAAATTCACAAGAGAAATTTAACATGGTATCAAAGCTTGGGCTCTGAGATTCAATAGACAAAAATTTTGGCACTTGGATTGCAGTGACCTACAAGTGCTCTTGCTAGGAAGAAGGAAGGGAAAAATATTATTGTCGTGATGGTTTCCAGTAGGAGGTAGCAGGTGAATATAACATCCAACAATATCAAAGGATAGATCTTGGGCTAGGGTCTATTTTGTTGCAGAGAGGAACCGAATCTTGCTCTTGTAGGAAAGAGTAAGGGGAAGAATAAGTCTAGTGATTGGGCCACCTCACAGGACAAGAAGCACATCTACTCATATGACAGGAATGAGGTCAACGTTCCTTAGTGTCTCATAGACAGACTCATACTTGCATGTGGTTTGTAGGGTTAACACCATCCATGCACTAAAGGGGGTTGGAACTGTGGCTTCCATCTAGAGTCAAGAGGTTCTTTGAAGGTGGCAGAGGTGTTGCATGTACCAGAGATGAAGTTAAATCTATTTTCAGTTTCATCTCTAGAGGACAGGGGGTATGACAGGTTGTACAAGTTGTTGGGACAACCTGTGATTGTCTTTAGAGGGAGTTTGGAGTTGATTTATAGAGGGATTATGGAGTTTGGATCAGTGAAAATGAGAGAGCAGGAAGCTCATATCAATAGTCCCATAAGGTTTGAGATGACACTAATGGAGGAGGAGAACAGGGATCCCGATCAATGTCCAACAGAGGTAGCAGCAGAGAGTTCTAGTTTAGAGGGAGTAGAATCTTCCAGTTTAGAGGGAGCAGTTACAACTCCCATCTATGGTTAAGGTAGTTATTCATTAATTAGTTATAAAACAAGAATTTTGAGAGGGATAGGGAACACATCCCAATAGAGAAAGAGATTTTCAGCTTGAAGAAGAGAGGAAAATAAGTAGCAAAAATAAGTGGCGCATTTTGGCATGCAAACATGGGAGAATTTAAACATTGAAATATGTGCCATGCCAGGAATAGTTGATAGGGTCGTACAACATTTATTGTTGGGTCATACAACAATAATTTATGCACCTAAATCAAGGAGTTTTGGGTGCATTAAATGTTGTGTTAAATATGTACAAGGCCATTCTATATTTGTAGAAAATACAACACAAAAATCGAGGTCTGTACAATGTTGCATTCACTGTTGTACTGGGTCATACATTGTCGTACAGGAGCATACAAAGAGGTTATAACTAGGTATGATTTTTGAGGTGTTGTTGCACAGGTTGTGTGAGATAAGTACAATGTTTTCTTGCTGAAAGTGTTATGTTGTAAATTTTGTGCAATATTCTTCATGAACTCATAATAAGAATCTCTCTTCACTAGTTTTCCCTTAGGGGTTTTTCGAGGGGCATTGCCCATAATATTTTGTGTCAAATGTGTGACTCAATGTTGTCTAATGTTCATTTATTTCCACTGCTAATTTTTCAGTTTGCTTAGTTAATGAATTTATTCTCATAAAGTACAATAGAATGTCGTTAAGTTTACTGCATTACTGTTGAATTTATTGGAGGTTGAAGTAATAATTTGCTAAGTGTTTGACAAAAGTCATAAGTGAAATTTAACATGGTATCAGAGCTTGGGCTATGAGATTCAATAGACAAAAAAAATTGCACTTGGATTACAGTGACCTACAAGTGTTCTTGCTAGGAAGAAGGAAGGGAAAAACATTATTGTCGTGATGGTTTCTAGAAGAAGGTTTCCAGTAGGAGGCAACAAGTGAATATAACATCCAACAAGATCAAAGGATAGATATTGGGCTAGGGTCTATTCTTCTATAGAGAGGGTCTATTCTTCTATAGAGAGGGACCAAATATCTCTCTTGTAGGAAAGAGTAAGGGGAAGAATAAGTCTAGTGATTGGGCCACCTCATAGGACAAGAAGAACACCTACTCATATGACAAGAATGAGGTCTATGTTCCTTAGTGTGTCAGAGACATACTTAGACTTGCATGTGGTTTGTAGTGTTAACACCATGCATGCACTAAAGGGGGTTGGAACTATGGATTTCTAGCTAGAGTCAGGAGGTTCTTTGAAGGTGGAAGAGGTGTTGCATGTACCAAAGATGAAGTTAAATCTGTTGTCAGTTGCAGCTATGGAGGACAGGGGGTATGACAGGTTGTACAGGTTGTTGGGACAACATGTGATTGGCTTTAGAGGGAGTTTGGATTTGAGTTCTAGAGGGAGTCTAGAGTTTGGATCAATGTAAATGAGAGAGCAGGAGGCTCATATCAACAGGCCCATGAGGTTTGATATGACATTAATGGAGGAGGAGCACAGGGATCCAAATCAGTGTCCAACAGAGGTAGCAACATAGAGTTCGAGTTCAAAGAGAGTAGAGTCTTCCATTTTAGAGGGAGCAGTTGAAACAACAGAGGATGTGTTTGATCTAGGTAGGGGTTCTAGAAGTACCTCCCTCGCTAAGAGGGAGTGTTAGTTTTTGTTGCTCAGAGGTACTTCTACTTTGGCGATGCCCAGCATGTGGAAGTGACCAAGCAAATTTCTCTCACTAGTGACTTTATAAAGTGATCTCATAAAGTTAGGGTCTTTAATAATTTAACGAGTAAAAGTGATTTTTTATAAATTTTAGTTCACTTAAGTGATTCAAGTGAACTCATTGGAAGATCAAGTCATGATCGTTGATCTCAAGAGGGAAAGATCTAATCTTGATCGTTTAACTCTTTGGAGATCTAGGGTTAGGGTAGTTACTCATTAATTAGTTATAAAAGGATCATTTTGAGAGAGATGGGGCACACATTTCAAGAGAGAAAGAGAGCTTGAAATTGAAGAAGAGAGGAAAATAAGCAGTAGAAAGAAGGGGTGCATTTGGGCATTCAAACCTAGGATAATTTCAGCATTGAAATTTGGGTCATACATGGAATATTTGACAGGGTCGTACATCATTTATTGTTGGTCCTTACAGTAATAATTTCTACATAGAAATCGAGGAGTTTTGGGTGCATTAAATGTTGTGTCAATTTGTACAGGGACATTTTGTATTTGCAGAAAATCCAACAAAGAAATCGAAGGTTGTACAGTGTTGTATTTAATGTTGTACTGGGTCATACAATGTCATAAAGGAGCAGAGAAAGAGGCAACAATTGGACACAATTTTCAAGGTGTTGTTGGACAAGCTGTGTGAGATAAGTACAATTTTTTCTTGCTAAAAGTGTTCTACTATTAATTCTATGTAATATTCTTCATGAACTCATAATAAGAATCTCTCTTGACTAATTTTCCCTTAGGAGCTTTTCCAAGGGCATTGCCCAGAATATTTTGTGTCAAAAGTTTGATTGAATTTTGTCTACAGTTCATTTATTTCCATTGTTAATTTTTCAGTTTGCTTAGTCAATGTATTTTTTCTCATAAAGTACAGTAGAATGTTGTTAAGTTTACTACATTACTGTTGAATTTATTGGAGGTTGAAATCAAAATTTGCTAAGTGTTTGAAAAAAATCATAAGTGAAATTTAACATATTTTTTGGTTATTTAGTGGCTATTCGAAACTCAACAAACCAAGAAGACTTGATAATGATATTGTCAACCAAAATTTGGCATCTTTACTTTAGCATCCTAATATAGTTTTTCCACACTTTTCTATGTAAAAGTGTCTTCTGTATATTTATTTTTTTAATTTCTATGAGGAGAGTCGCCCTTTTCCCATGGCCTTGATTAGGTGTGTTGTAATAGATTTTGTTATCTTAAATAAACAAGATGATCCCAAACACACTAACGAACTAGTCTACATGTAACCATATTTTTTATGTGCCTTACATACAACTAGTATTCACTTCATATGTTTTCTCAGATTTTCATCTAAACTTTGGCTCAATGAAACTAAGTAACCATATTTTATTTGTGCCTTACATATAACCAATATTCACTTCAACTATTTTCTCGGATTTTCATATAAACTTTGGCTCAAAGAAACTAAGTCACATTGACTAACTATCCTCTTTTCCAAAGCACCATGAAATGAAGATGTTGAATATATAAATAAATATGATGTCTGATTGAAAAAATGGTGTCAGTAACTTCCAACGTGATTAAAAAATAATTTTAACATTACTCTTCCAATCTCTAATTTAGCCACCATCTCTCCCACACTTATATCAGACTTATATCTATAACCATATCTATGATCATCCTGAGACATATTAAGAGGCCAAGCTAAGGCATCTCGTCCTGCATGACAATAAAAAAAAAGAAAAAAGATATGGAAAATCATAGAAAATCATAGAGGCAGACCAAAGGAAGCCTCTAGATGAGGATCCATTGCATGAGGGTACTCGTGGCTTATTCCTGCAATGTCGACACTCTGGTAGGCCTTCTTGTCTAGATTTCTATCCATGCTTCACAGTTATTGTTTCACTTCGTCGAATTGAAGGAGTATCTCCTAGTGGGAATCATTTCGGTCCATAAGACATTTCCCCATAAGGGTATTGACAATCCAGAGAAAATCCAACTTTTGCTCCTCCAAACTTTATCTGCGGAATTCTGGACTGGTGCTTCTAGTTTTCTGGTACCTCTGGTACTTCTGGTACTTCTGGTACATTGGTTTTCTGGTACTTCTAGTACTTTGTGAAACTAGGGTTTCACTTTCCAGGAGATCTAGCCACTAAAAAGGTGCGCTGAGAGTGCCAAAGTAATCCTTGGGGGAGGGTGCACTTTTTTAGGTGGTTTTAGGGATGAAAAGCTTCACCATAAAAAAGCCCTAATTTGCATGTACGGTAAAAGTGACGTTTTTCACTCTTGTGAAAGATGCTCTCTTCAGCTTGGCTTTGATACCATGTTAATGTTTAAGCCATTATTATAGTTCTTTGCATTTCAATAGATAACAACAACATAATACAAGATCACTGAGAAATACACAATCACAAGAGACACAACATTTATCCTAGGAAACCCTCTAGGGGAAGAAAACCCAGCAAAACTTCCTTATTATAGATAGCCAATACAATGCCAAGAGATAACTTAAGCTAATACAGAAGATCCTCTCCCAAAGATGCACGACTCTCTCTCCTTCTTCTCTAACTGCAGTTCCAAAACTTGTCTCTCAAATGAGCAAGTTAGTTATCTCTAAGTGAGGCGCTAGCCTCCTTATTTATACAAGACTGGCACGTGTGAAGTGTCTCTTCACTGGCAAGGCTGACATCTCAAACTAGGTGGTTATAACCACCTTTATTATATTTTGGGGCCTCTTGATATATTTTGGGGCCGACTTCTTCTTCTACCTTTTACAATTACATTATGACCAATCTGCAAAAGGGGATTTGGTCCTTTTACAATAGCCGACATGATCAATCCACAAATCCACAATGGGGATTGATCCAATGAATAATATATCAAATAATAATAAGAGTACACTTTGCAGTTACATTATTTTAACAATAATGAATGAAGGTTGGGGATTTAACAAAACTCCAGTCAAAAGGACAAGAAGAAAAGTAAGGAAATAAAATCTCTATTTGCACGTGGATGATGTTCTCAAACACCATTAATGTTGGAGAAATTTCTATTTTCGACACAGTAGTTCAGTGGGAGTTAACTGACTAGTTTTGTTTTAGACTTTCTATTTAGATCGTCATTATTATGATATTATGCATGCATGCATTCTGCTATTATGGAATATTATATCCTATATTTGAGTGTATTCCACTCATTCATTGTATCATATTGATCATCATCTATGTATCAATCATCAGTGCATTAGAGTAGTGTGAATATATTTTCTCATTCTTCCATATTGAATCTCTCTTCCTTTCTTGATAAGATCGGTTTGTACTTTCTTTAGCTAGATCTCTTGTGTAGGTTTCAATGAAACATTGACATGGTATCATAGCTATTCTTCTTGGAGCAAGCCAGACACACCAACGAATAAGGAAAATTGGATTTTCGGCGAGTCAAATCCATGGTCCTTCATTTCTACAGTGATTTCTCCCAAAATATTAACTTTTTGAGGAAATGACTTTAAAAATAAGTAAATCAACCCATTTTGCAAGTGGGTTTTCAACCTTTTGGCGAAATTATTAATTGTTTGCTTAGAAAGTAAGTTGGAATATCGCCTCCTTAAACTTACATGAATCCATGGTTGTACCTTTCTGTAGTTATTTCTCCCAAAATATTAACTTTTTGAGGAAATGGCACGTGATAGAAGTAAATAGACCCATTCTGCAAGTGGTTTTTCAACCGTTTGGTGAAATTCATCATCGTTTGCTCAAAAAGTAAGTCGGAAGATCATCTCCTAAAACTGATACGAATTTTCACTTAAAGTGCCCTTTCTGCAGTGATTTCTTAGTTTTTCACTTGCAGACTGAGAGAAAAATTTTAGGGGTTCTCAAACACAGTGGGAGAGATGGATATGGCACCTATTATACAGTCAAAATTGATGTTAATCCTCACACCATACAATTATTTTGATTGGAATCCCAAGGAATAATTCCAACACAGAAGGAAAGGACTGTACAACTTGACAATGGGGACAGAAATAGAACCTACATCAGCAATTGAGAAGATGAGATGGGCGAACCGAAAGTATGAAGCCACATGACTTATTCTTGAATTGATTTCAATTGATCTATGGTTTCATGTTACCGCATGCAAGACTCCAAACGAGATCTAGACCACCTTGGAAAGTTTGTTTGGAAAGCAGGATGAGATGAACTATCATATGCTTGAGGTAGAGTTGAATACTTTGGATCCTAAAAGTTTTGATAATATTCATGATTTCTTTACTAAGTTTAAATCTTTGATATTGAGCTTAGCAACTTGTGGTATTGATAAGTCTAAACAAGTGGACCAACTTATTCTCACAATCTTGGCCAAGCTAGGACCAAAATATGTTGTCTATGTTTCCACTTTCCATTCAGGAAGGTATCTCATGGGAAAAAATTGGAAGATGCCTGAAAAAATTGGAAGATGCCTACCATGGATCAATTCATTGATTCTCTCACACCTGAGCAAGAAAAACTCATTTAGATGGGCCTAATCAAGGATCCCAAAGCACATGCACTCACCATGCATGATGGAAAACGATCATCCAAATAGAACGTGAAGGAGAAACAAAACGAGAAGGAGGGATATTCCAAACCCTTTAATGATTCTTCAGGTTCCAAAGACTCTTCAGATTCAAAGAAGAAGAAGAAGGGAAAGCAGTGCACTTACTGCAATAAACCGAATCATGAATAATCCACATGCATGAAGAAACAAATCGATCTTATGGCATAGACACTTCAACAAAACAACCTCGGAAACTTCATTCTAGAGGGAGTCAAGAAGCAAAAGGAAGAAGATCTTGATCTTGAGAAAGGTAATCATCATGCTCTTGTTGCAATACATTCCTCATTTGATTCATGGATTATAGATTCCGATTCATCCCATCATATGGTAGCGAAAGAGGAAGTTTTCTCTTCTTTGAGTCCATGCTCAAGGCCCCCTATTCTCATGGAGGATGATACTCCAGTAGCAGGAGAGGGGAGAGTGGAACTCCATAATGGTAGTTTTGAGAATGTTTTACATGTTCCAAAGCTTTCTATGAATATGCTCTCAGTTGATCAGATCACTTAGAAAGGTAAAAATCTTGAATTTATATCAGATTCAGTTTCTGTACTTGACATGCATGACAATTACATCATTGCAATTGGTGAGGTGGATCACAATTCAAGGTTGTATAAATTCACTAATTTTTCTGATGATGACTCCTCTTTTCTACTTACACATAAGGAAAGTACTTTGCATGCACCTCTAGTGCAACATGCATATACTCTTGTGCTTCCATCAGTTACAAACATTAGAGATGATTCCATACACTCAGATTATGTACATGGAAATAAGCAGGTAGTACAGACAAATAAGAAACCAACGTCGAAGCTTCAACAAATGCCCAAGAGGGAACAATTCACACTTCAGGTAGCAGGTGTTCTTGCAAGGAATCCATTGGATTCAAGGAGGAATCAATCTCATCATGAGGAGCCTTCTAATGTACCTTCATCTTTTGGACCTGTGATGCCTATGGATTGCTATATGGTTCAATCTTATGATCCAAAACTCTACAGTGAAGCTGTGGGAAATCCATTATGGCAAGCAGCCATGTAGAAGGAGTATGACTCACTCCTAAAGAATCAAACTTGGCATCCGATACCACTTCCACCAGAAAGGAATATTTTCAAGTGTAGATGGGTCCACAAGTTCAAGAGGTACAAGGCTCGACAAGTTGCCGAAGGACTTCATCAAATCCATAAAGATTTCTACATCTTCACGAAGACTTTCAGTGAGCAAAATTTTTAGACTTTGTGGGATCGTCTTGCAGTGAAGAACACATTTGCATAGCAGCTGCCATTTTCTTCTTTTGATGCATTGTCTTTTGAGGGGGGGTTTTGTTCCCATGAGGTTTTCCCTCTTTCCTCATTTTTATTCAGTGTTCATTAGTTGCATTGTACATGAGTACCTAATATGGCCTAGTAGTCGCGGCTAATTTTTTACTCCGTAGTGATGTTTAGGGGGGGTGTTGGAGAAATTTCTATTTTCGGCACACTAGTTCAGTGGGAGTTAACTGACTAGTTCTATTTTAGACTTTCTATTTAGATCATCATTATTATGTTATTATGCATGCATGCATTCTGCTATTATGGAATGTTATATCCTATATATGAGTGTATTCCACTCATTCATTGTATCATATTGATCATCATCTATGTATCAATCATCAG
>CBVK0102228564.1:0-15239 GCA_900067695.1 Picea abies
TCTCTTCCTTTCTTGATAAGATTTGTTTGTACTTGTTTTAGCTAAATCTCGTGTGCAGGTTTTGATGAAACATTGGCAATTAAGGCATGCTTATTTGGAAACACAAACATATAAAATAAATGCAAAAGAAAAAGACTCAATCTCTAAAGTGTTTGTTGATAAAGACCTTTTTTTCCGTAAAGCCGATAAAGACCTATGATACAATAATTTGAATTCAAGTTAAAATTAATAAGATATATACGATAGATTTAAGTTCATGTCTAAAATATGTGGAATATACAACTAATTAGAGATGGATTTTATCTTTAAAATACTTTATTTTTCTTTTTATTTTGGGTGCATTAATTATTTTCATGTTGAGGCATGATTCTACAAGTTAGTATGGGGTAGATGTGTAAAGTGGGTAATATTTTGGTCACATATGTCAATCCAAATAATAATAATAATAATACTAAATGAATACATGCATACTATCTTAGCTCCATCTTAACCTTAAATCTATTAAGTGTCCAAAGAAATAAAATCCTTCAAGGTGTAAACTTTTTCCTCAAATTTTACATCATCAAAAAGGTTTGCACCTCAATGTATTTGATTGCTCTCAATTTTAGAAATCCTAGCTGGATTGAGTTGGGAGGATAGGAAGTTGCACAGGGTTGCTAGGGGTTATCAAAAGAGAAAACAAAGTGGTAACGGGTCAGATTTGGCCACAACCCCACTTATCTATCTATCCAAATCGATGCACCCTCCCAATCCATAAAGTCCATGAAGTTAAGTGAAATTGGTTGTGTTCTAATGATGTTCCAACATTTGTATGTGTTCCTATAAAAGTGAATAGTTCCTAGGAGTGAGCATTTACTAGTGTTCCTATAAGCTCGTTAAGAATCAATATTAAGATGGATCTAGGTTGGTTTTTGGTAGTTGTTTATGAGATGTTGATAATAATTGATGTTCTTGCTACTATATTAACATATCTTTATGATATTATATATGTATAGTAATTGAAATATATTATACATATCTCTGCAACGTGTGGCTCTAGGGTTTTTCCTTTTTTCTTAGCTTAGGGTCATTCTCAACTTCTCATGGTTGTGAATGGAAGGGGGAAATGGGCTTCCTCCTACAAATGAATTTTAGTAGGCCATTGAAATGGTTCCTTTGGCCTGCCTCGAATCAGTTAGACCACAATCATGGTGGACATAATGCTTCAGGATAAGACAAGGGTAAACATCTAGAAATCAATGCTTATCCAACAAACCATGAAAAGAAGAACTAAACAGACAATAGTCCCATAAATACAACTAGTTGTCTACCAAAAGCAGCAGAAAATCTGAAATATCAGATTACTTTTGTAGGATTGGAAGCTACATACAATTTATGCAAGACCATGCCTTCATAGGAAAATTCATGGGCATTTGGCCCAGGAAATGGTGGATTAAACAGAATTTGAAACCCAAAGGTTAGATTGACCTCAAACTGGGCTTCAAAGGGTTTTTTATAGTTATCTTTTCCAATTTAGAGGATAGGGATCGAGTCTTCGAAAATGTGCCCTGCTTTTTCAACTCAACATGGATTCACCTCCAACCATGGATGAAACACTTCATCCCAAAAAAGGAGGATTTCATAGTCACCCTTGTCTAGATATACTTATATTCTCTTCCACATGAGTTCTGGGAAGAATAGATTTTGGAAGGCATTGGAAATACCCTAGGTCCTTTCATGAAAACCCTAGAGGTCACCAAGATAGGATGCTATACCTCCTATGAGCGTATATGTGTATACATGAATCTCTCTAAAATCCTCCCAGACTCAATTAGTCTCACCTATCAGAACGATGAATGGGTGCAAAATTTGGACTATGAACACATATCGTTATGTTCCCAATGATGCCATGAGCATGGCCACCTCTTTTGAGATTGTCCCTTGAATATTCAAATGCACTCTACTCAAATCCCTCTCTCAAGGGATGTTGAGGGCTTGAACAAGTCTCAAAAAGAAGAAAATTACAAAGAAACCCTACCCCCCCAAACTCCAACAGAGATATCAAAACCAACAATTCCTTTGAATCCCTCTCCCATGATGAGGAAGGAAATGACAACAATCTTCATCGTGAAACACATCCAAAGGTGAACCCCAAGGATGACTATGACTAGGAAGACAATGCCAAGAACCGCAAAACTATGAATATGAATTCCTCAAACCATGTTGAAGGAGAAGAGGAAATTCATGAGGGATCCCTTGAATAGTTTGACTCAAAATATGGAGATGAAATGGATCTTGGGGAACTAGATCTCCAATTCATAGTGGACTCCTATAAGTGATAAGGCCCAAATTCTATCCTAGAGCATCAGGTCCAACTTCTAAAATATGCCCCCATTTGTGTAACACCCTGTTTCCCCCAGCTTGTAAATATAATTGGACTGGCCCAGCACTATGGCAAACTCATAAATGTGAATATGTGATGTAAATGGACCTTGAGGAAAAGGTCAATGAATGTGAATAACATTTTGAATTTATTGCAGGACTGCTGAGAGGGGATGTGCAGAAAAAGAGACCACGATGGTGGTGGAGGGCACCTGGGAAGGTGGCATTAACTTCCACTGAGAATGAATATCGTATTTGGACTCCATTGGCCCGGAGAACCAAAAGCGGCTCGTTGGCACTGAATTAAATATCTCGTGGGCTGGTGGGTAGATGGTTTAATGAGGGACGGGAGGTGAACCTCCCATCCGTAGAGTCGTCAGGCCTGATCAGCGCGAGGGTAATCGCGCCACACGCAAACTCGCAAGAGGATAAGGCGTGGGGGTAGAAGCGATTGCGAGGGCAGACGTGAGGGGAGAGCTCTAGAAACACACAGAGTGAGTGATAGCAAAGAGGAAGGATTGCAACCTTCGCTCCTGATCACTAGCAAATGGAGACGCAGTCTCGCAACATCGTGGTCTCAGCTCGGGGGTGGCTAGTGGTAAATCCATTGGGAGTCACTAAGCCTACGGTTGGGTGGAAACGAGCACCCCTCTCAACAGTCGCACCCACTTCTGATGTTATTTCTGATAAGTGTTTTTTTCATATTGCATCTTGAAATTCATATGCTAACATATATGCTCATAAACTGTGAAATTGTGAACAATTACAGTATAAGAATGTCTGTGCAGTGTTTTGATAAGAAATGGTAGATATATGCTTATAAGAGAAAAACCACGCATGGCTTATGATTGATAAGTGAATATAATTATGCGCAAGTTGAACCAAGTCAGACTTCCAGTCCGTTCTCGGGAACTTGTTTCCCCTTATCAGTCTCCAGGAATGCCCCGGAATAGACCTCTTCATAGGGATTCCCTCCTTGGAGAGGTTTACCACGAACCTGGAAAAAGGACTTGAATGCGCAAGTCTTAAAAACCCTGTACGAGGAGAAATGACCCTCTTAAAATCCCGAAGTAGCAGCGTAGGGATAAGCATCAATCGACGGACGAGATCCCGTTGGAACATTCCCGGGTCATTCACGACCGTTAGATTGATGAAAGAAACAAGGGCGCTACATACCTTGCCCCTTTTCCTATACCTTCGTGAATAACGAGGAAATCGGGACCGTAGATCCCCAAGGTCTATGGGAATATCTGGACCGTTGGTCTCTTTTCCCATCCAGAGAGCAGTAAGAGAGTACACGACATGGGATTGATCTAAGTCATTAGATCTTAGCTAGAAAAACCCGACAGTCGTTGGATCCATTAAGAGATGCATGAGGGTTAAGCCCTCATAAATGGGAGGTTGAAAGTCCTGACAAGAGGCGTGGCCATTGAGATATTGGCATTCGTGAAATCGAGAGTCATGATGACATGAGATCAGGAATTTTCATAGTGAAAATCCTGGACTCAATCTGATCCGTCCATCATAGGAGGACACGTGGGAAATATTGGGAGCCCGTCGGTATTTCAGAGATCGAAGGGACATGACGTCGGAGTATTCCAGCAACGAAAAATCCTAAATCGCAAGAAGCGATCAGGACCATCCATCTTAGGAGGACGCGTGGCAACAATCGGAGCTTTCGGGAAAAGTCCTGAAAGGAAAATCATCCATCGGGAAATCAGGAATCCCGTGGACAAGAAGTCCATACACTTCGAAATTGCGAAGTCCGGAATCCTGACAAAGTGGAAAGCGTCCACTGTAGGGCCAACTGTCGCCATATTGGCATATCGGGATTCGGTAGATCGTGAATCCTGAGGACAAGTACATTTCTGCAGTGGAAAGTCTGAAAACCTGACAGGAGAAAAGGCTACGGTCTTGTGAGATAGTGGTCACATGGGCCAGGAGTTCATCCAAGAGGGCTAACACATAAGGGACCATATAGGTAAATTGGCTCATCAGAAATCGAGGATTCAAGAGACAGGGAACTCTTAACATCAGGGATCCTGAAACCCCGAAAACTGAAAGTGTATGCATCTCCCGTTGTGGAAAGAGTAGCGGTCGTATGTAAAGGCCATGACCATTGATCTTGGTGGAGGGTCATCGCTGTCCAATGAAGACACGTGGTTGTCGGTCGACATTTCGACATCCGGGGATTCAAAAAGGCAAGAAACCTTACCTTCGCGAGTCATGAAATCCTGATACTCGAAATCCCGTGGACCGTTGGATCCATGCTCCTAAGAGCTGTCGATCTCTTACACGACTTTCCATATCGAAATTCGGAGATTTGAATGACGAAGAGTCTTGGAGTCGTTTCATTTTGAATTCCCAAGTACCGAAACCCCGAAAGGATCCATACTGTTGGATCAGGGGAGGCTTACGGTCGTCAATCTTCCTTTGGAGGGAAACTTTGGTGACCTTGGAAGTTTCGGGGATTTGAATGGAGAAATGTAGAAGTCGAGTATCGCGATTCCCCGAATAGTGAAAATTCGATAAGCTCTTGGCTGGCTCAAGCGCGTGGGCACTGCATAGGGTCATGTAGACAGGACCCCAAGAGAGAAACTTGCCCCCCGCTAGCCTCGTCGTGGTTCGGCGGTTCGCGGTTCCAAGCTTCGGGGTTTTGCAGAGTCGAGCGACTCGACGTTCCAGTAGCACTAAGTCGCGAAGTGAGAAAAGACGCCGTGCTAATTCAGCCCATAGTCGTGAACTACAGCCACATGGAGGTGGAAAAAGGAAAGAGCTAGCCTGTGCTAAGCCCCGTAGGACTTCGGGGATTTTGACTGTTGAGGAATCAATGAAAAAGTTTGATTTTGAGTAGTGGGTGTGTGACAATTTGCAACCATATCTTCAGAGAAACAACATCCAAAGGTAAGCCCTCGATTCCTTCTCTAAGAATTAAAACTCATTTTTCTCATGATCAGTTCAAACCCCCGAGGGAAGAGAAAAAATAGGTCGTAGAAGCAATAAGAAACTTCTCCACAAACTAGGAAAACTACTGGTTAACTCAGGCCACATTGCCTTGATGACATAAAAGTTTCCACCAACCCCCCCCGGCCCCATTTCTCATGAAGATTATCTCTTGGAATATCCAAGGCCTCATTGGTAAAACCAAACATAGGCTTCTCAAGCAGAAAATTCTCAAAGAAAAACTGACTATAGTTATGTTATAGGAAACAAAGTGTCAAAGAAATCTCTTTTCTACTCTTGCTCCATGCATTTAGCAAGGATCCCAAGCCATTTCAGTTGATTCATAGGGTGCAACTTGGGGTCTTGATTTCCTTTGGAACCCATCATAAGTCACCCTATCTAGCTTTTTCTCCACCAAGCATTCACTTTCATCCTTCTTCCAACTAGTGGGTTCTTCATAATATGGCTTTCTCACTAATATTTGCATCACCAATTCCATCTCAGACAAACTCCTTTTCCTCAATTCTATCCAAAACCTCATGCCAATCATCGACAATGCACATTGACTTATTGGTGGGGACTTCAATATCATTACCTCCCTTGTTGAAAATAGAGGAGGCATCATAAGAATTGATCGTGACTCTCATCACTTTGTTGAAACCATTCAACTTCTGAACTTGGTGGACTTAGAAATTTTTAATGGCCTGCACACTTAGAAAAATCATAAAGGTGGGAAGCATTAGGTGGCCTCAGTATTGGACCGCTTCTTGGCCTTAAAATCAATCATGCTAGTTGGCCTTCATATTTCAACCTCCATTATTTGATGTGGTGGATCATACCACTAGCCTATTATGTTGGACCTGGATCTCAAAGGAAACCCTTTCAATCGCTCATTCTGATTCGAAAGATTTTGGCTAGATCACCCCAACTTTCAGGAAAACATTAAAATCTAGTGGGAAGAATCCGACCCCAACTCCTGGTCCCCGATGTACAAATTTCAACAAAATATCAAGCACATTAATTAAAGACTCAAAGATTGGAACAAAGAAGAATTTGGAAATATATTCAAAGCCAAACAGGAATTGGTAATCCAAATGGAGCAAGTCCAACAAGCAATAATTTTGGAAGGAAGAACATAATAGTGGACAAAAAAAGAATCGCAACTTCAATCTCATGTAGATGTCAATGATAGATAGGAGGAGTTGCTTTGGAATACAAAATCAAAGGTCATATGGCTTAAAGAGGGAGAAAAGAATACTAAATTCTTTCATAGATCCATGGTGCAAAGGTGGCACCATAATCGTATCACCTATCGAAAAGACAACTAGGGAAACATCCTCACAGAAGATGTTGAAATGGAGCAAGAACTTGTCAATTTTTTTCGAGCACTCCTCTTTGAACTAGAAGTAGAACAAAGACCCACAATTCAAAAAATTACTCACCACATCCCCTATCTAGTCTCACCAAAACACAAGGCTTAATGTTCCCCATCTCACTTGAGGAAGTGGAGCAAGCGGTCTTTGAGATGCCCAAAGGAAAGTCACCGGGCTTGAATGGCTTCACCACTAATATATTTCAAGCTTGTTGGAAAATCATAGATCTAGATGTTTGGGACTTAGTGGAAGACTCTATTTAGTTTTCCATTGTTCTTCCATCCTTGAATTCCACCTTCCTTTTCCTAATCCCCAAAGGGGACAAAGTGGAAGACCCAAGTAAATTCTGTCTAATTTCTCTCTGCAATCTAGTCTACAAGATCATCATGAAGGTCATCACAAATCACCTTAAGACCCTCCTTCCTTTTCTAATCTCTCAAGAACAAACTGGTTACGTGGAAGGAAGGAAAATATTGGATGGGATCATCCTTTCCCACAAGGTACTCCATTCTCTTAAATCCTCTAGATTCCTAGGCATGTTAATAAAATTGGACATGTCAAAATCCTTTGACAAACTTAGTTGGAAATATATCCACCACACCCTTCAAGCCTTTGGTTTTTCCCCCTCTCAGATCAAATGTGTTCGGTCCCTTACCGCCAATGCCTTTTTCTCTATCCTTGTTAATGGTTCCCCTTCTGCCACCTTCTCTCCTTCCCAAGGCATCCACCAGGGAGACCGTCTTTGTCCTTTCCTCTTCATTTTGATGGCAGAAGGTCTTGGCAGAGTTCTCAAAGCAATTGTAATAAACAATAAAGTAAAAGGCCTTAGATTGCATGGTGATGATCTCCCCATCTCCCATCAATATTTTTTCGATCACACCATGCTCATGGCCCAGTCCATAACTTGTGAAGCCAAAGATATTCAACAAGACCTCTCCAACTTCATAGAGGCCTCATCTACTACCATCAACCTCTCAAAATCTCAATTTTTTTTCTTTAACACAACCCTTGCTATCCATGTTCACATTTCCACGATTCTCGGCTTTCAATGGAGCTCCCTTCCATCCAAATACCTTGGCCGCCCCCTCATTGAAAATGGACTATGCAACTGTTCTTGGGAATACCTTCTCTCCAAAATGAATCATAAACCTATCAAGTGGTCCTTTAGATTTCTCAACACACTTGGGCAATTGGTTTTACTCAAGTTTTTCCTACAAGCAATGCCACTTTATTTGCTCTCCACTCTCGCAGCCCCAAAATATTTTTTGAAAGTTGTTTGAAACCTGCAGATATATTTTCTATGGGGAGGATCTTGTAAAGAAAGAAAATGGGCTTTGATTTCTTGGGACAAGTTGTGCCTGCCCAAACTAAAAGAAGGCCTTAGGCTTCGAGATATGGAAATCGTTAGTTTGATTCTTGGTGCTAGGTGGTGATGGCTCAATACAAATAATAATCTTTGGAGTCATCTATGGCACATAAAGTATTGCGCCCACATAGAGCTACATAACCTCATTAGACTTGAGGGCCACATTTTAGGTTCCTTAACCTAGAATGCAGCCTGGAACAAAAAAATCCTCATCCACCAACATTGTTTTTGGGAGGTTCATGATGGCAACCATACTCTTTTCTGGGATGATGCTTGGTAGCGATTGCCACCTCTTTCTTCCAGTCCTAAACTCCACACTATACAAGATTATATGGTCTTCATAAATAAACATTGACTCGACCATTATTGGCTTCCACCTAGTCCTAATGATCTATGGCATTATTGGATCCCTAAGGAGCAATGGAAACTACTCCCTCTTAATTTGAATTGGGATAACTTTTGGAAGGATTTATCAAACAATAAAATCAAGGTACAAGATAAGCCCAACAAAATTTGATGGGGATACAGATCAACAGGTTGCTTCAACCTCCAGGAAGCCTACCACCTTGCTGTAGGAATCTAACTTCTCCATACATAGGATCTCTGTGTCAAAATATGGATGGAAATTTTTGGCCAAAATTCTCTTTCTTCCTCTAGATTCTATGCAAGAGTAAAATCCTTACCTAGGATAACCTCATTCGTTGTGGATTCTCCAACCCTGCTTTCTATCCTCTCTGTTCCCAAAATGAGGAAACCATGGAACATCTTTTAAATTCCTACCCCTACCCCTCAATCCTTTGGGACCAAGGATCTCTCCTCTTCTGCACCTCTGATCGCTTGAGAGATACTCTCCCAGCTACGATAGAGCATTGGCGATCCACAACCTTATCCAATCCTATTCTCTATCACGCCTAGAAACTCTTTCCTGGATTTATTCTCTAGGAAGTATGGAAGGAATGCAACCGCCAACTTAAAAAAAAGGAACTTATGGGAACATACATCATTTGGCATAAAATAAAAATGGACATCAGGGAAACCACTCTTATTGTTCAATGGTCTGCTCAGGATTGGGATTGTACCCCTTAGGAGCTCCTCAATTTTGCAAGATCTTGATTTTGACCTCCCCTCCTCCTCTTCCAATAGTCACAATGCTTCCTTGGGATCTTCTTCCCCTATCTCTTGGTCACCTCCCCCTAGTGGTTTCCTCAAACTAAACTTTGATAGTGCCTCTAAAGGAAATCCTGACCCTGTAGGTTTCGAGGGTGCTTTCCATAATTCTTCTGGCCAACTTCTCTAGATATATGATGACTACATAGGGATCGAAAACAATAATGCGACATAACTTGAAGCACTGGAATTAGGTCTCACCATTGATATTTGGGAAGGCTTTCACATACTAATTGTCGAGGGGGACTCCCAGCTAATTATTCATATGCTCAGAAAGCTGCAATGTGGATCCACCCTTAGCAAAATCTCTTCAAGTTGGCATCTGGCGAGCAACCTGTAACACATCCACTCTCTCATCCCCAAGATCAAAGTGATCATCCCATCCCACGTTAAACATTTTTCCAACAAACTTGAAAACAATCTTTCCAATGTGGGAATCCTCAGGAAACATCATCCTCTGGACTCAAAATGGAACCCCACCCCCCACTCACCTCTACATCTTGACTTCCTCACTGTTGTGCAGTTCGATCTTTCCCACCCAGATTAGGTAACATGGATGAGATCCAAGAGTGGGACCGCTCCCCAAGGAGCATCGCCACCTTTCACCCATGAAACCTATTAATTACCACCTACATGCCCCCCTTCTCATTCTCCCATGTACCATCATTCCACTTCAAGCTCTGACTTGACGACATCCTTCCTGTGCAACTCGATCTCCTCTTTTGTCCTTCCCTCTCTCCTCGTTCTTTGGCTTAATTCATTTGTAGTTATGGATTCTATGACCATGATTATGAATTCTATCTAGTTTAGGACAACCACTATGTGCCCAGATAATTTATTTCACCTCGCTCCTCTATGGATTTATCATTTTCCTTACCCCTCTGCTCTGTCCCCTCTGTTCTCTGCCATGCTCAATGTTCCTTCAGACCCCTCGACCCTCACCTTGGTTTGTATTCTCTACCACCCTCCTCTTCCTCTTGTTCCCATGGTCCGCAGTAGCTCCCATCGTCGCTCTAGGGGAAGCCGTCGTAGGCCTTTAGGCTCCCATCTCAACTTTGTAGCAGAGAACACAACAATTACTTACCACACCCACACCCTGCTTGAAATACAAGTGAAAATTGACATGGCTGAAGTTGATGTTAGGGTCCTCAGACACTTCATCTCCAATGAGTCAGGAACAACACTCATTCCTAGGTCCTTGACCCTGGCTCCACGTGGGCTAGAGAGTCCCAATATTTTAAGACCATTGATCTCTACTGACATATCAAGATGCTAATGGGTAGAGTTCTAATAGAAAGACACAAAGCCCACCAAGAAATTCTCCTCTAGTTGGATGATGTGCATCTACAGGTGAAGCTGGTGGACCATAAGATCAATTTGATGGCCTAGAAGATAATTGGAATGGACTTGGACAAGCTGGATTTTCCTCAACCCAGGGTTCCTGCGGTGGATGACCACCGTCCTTTATCTTAATTTTCACATGTTTTTCAGTTTAGCTTATCTTTTTTCTCAATTTCAAAGGCATGGGAGCTATAACTCCACCTCCTTTCAATTATCAGTGTGCTAGACTAACTCATATCAGACTTTTATCAAATGTCTATAACTTTTGTTACTCTTTGTTCTATAGTCTTAAGAAACAATGGTTTTCCAAGCCTGTTAAGCTAGACAAACTACTACATTGTTGTTGGTTTGGTTTCCCACGTGGTAGACCAAAATCAAGGTTTTTGTACAATACTTTCTTAATACAATACAAATGATGGAATAGTTTACATAAAAAAAAAAAAAAACATATCTTTATGTTACATTGTTATTTTATATTATTATATATTTTTTCAAATTGAAAAAATTCTATATACATAAATTTAACTTTGAAATGGAAGTGTTAATTGGATCTAGCCTTAGTGGTTGTAGGATGAAGTGTTATCCTTCCCACCCAATATTTAATAATATTCTCTTTCACTTTGAAAATTAATTGGAAAAATCCCTCTCTAACCTATGTTATTAATTTTTTCTTCTACATAAATTTAGCTTTGTTACATTAAGTCATTAACTTTTTCTTCTAATAGATTTCATATCAATGCCTTCCCTAATGTATACACTAAAATCTATACAACTTAATATTATTGTTTTGATATCAAATACTAGACCCATCTTAATTCTGGTTTTACTAAGCCCCAAGAGGGATCAAATCTCTACAAGACATTGTTTAGAGCACATATACATTTTTCATTTATTTATTTATTTTTATTATTATTTAAGAGTGACACCTGTCAACTCCACTTTGAATTTAAGCACATAATCACACAAAACCTAATATTAGGCTTTAGAATGCGCCTCTTAGAACAATTAAAAAATTCATTCTAAAGATGCAAAATACCCATATAGCTATCATTGAATATGTATGTAAACATAAAATGACACAATTTGATGCAACCTCTATGGTGTTGAGATGTGTATAGTATATACATTAAAATAACAAAATACTTTCGATAAATTTGAAATATTTAAAAAAACCTGCATTTCTATCATTGAATATGTATGTAAACATAAGATGACACAATTTGATGCAACCTCTATGGTGTTGAGATATGTATAGTATATACATCAAAATAACAAAGTACTTTCGATAAATTTGAAATATTTAAAAAAACCTGCATTTTAGATTTTCGATAGAAGATTTGAAAAAAAGACACTTAACAAAAATACTAACATTTGGATTAAAAAAAATTAAAATCATCATCGGGATTTTGCAATTGATCGAAAAAAATGACGCATCAAACATGTATAGAGGTGTGTGAATGCATGATTTCCTTGTCGTATAACATATAACACTAACGAGATTTTAATAATGAAAAATCAAATGGACGCAGACGGACGCTCGAAGGAGCAAAAACCAGATGAATATTTATAAAACCAAGGATATTTTCGTTGCGAACTCAAATTTTGCATGGAAGTGGATGGATTGCCCAGCCCAGCCCCGCGCTGGAATGTTGGCGAAGGAAAAAGCCATTAAGATCGCTTGTGACCGTTTGAAAAGTAGAGGATATAAGACATTCTCACCCTTACATCTTCTCTTTTTCTTCTGTCCTCTGCATTGAATTGCTTTGGCTCTGCTTGTTTCTTGTCCATGTTTGCATTGGCTCGTCTTGTTTCTTGTCCGCTGCATGGCCATGCATGTTGTTTTTCTTGGATGCTATTGGTTGATCCTTCTTTTTCATTTTCATTTTTTCTGTGATTTTGCACACAGTTTGGCCTGGTGATTTTATTTTTTCAGAATGTAGAGCAGAAGATATATGACTATTTAGTGTTTTTAGATTTGTATGAAGCTAACCACTGGAAGTGGAGGAGCAGATATTTTTTGTTTATTAGTTGCTTCAGATTGAACTTGTGGGCAAGCGCAAGGGTTTTAACCATGGACATTGCAATATATAGATAGTCAATCCAGGTAAACCTAGTTTGCTTCTAATTTATTTGGCTGTTATTGATGATCGGTTTTGCTTTAATTTGAAATGAACTAACATCTGACGCAGCAAGTTAAATGGAGGTTCGCAATCGAGGAAGAAGACGAGATGAGGGTTATTCTGTTTTTGTTTTAACCGAGGAGAATGATGTCTCGATAGGTTTGTTTGGGTTACTGGCCGCATACCGTATCATACCTTACCTAGTTTTAAAAGCATTTGCAGTGCTCTATGCTCCGTAATCTCTTATTTACTGGATTTATCATTCAGAGGCAGTGTCGGTGTTTGCAGTCAAATTGAGGAGATGAGATGAGATGCCGTGCCAGAGAAGGGAAAGGATGAAAGTTACGGCCAATCTTTTTCTTATTTACTTTGCGTGAAGCTGGCGTACGCGTGAATGGTCTGAGGTAGGTATACACTCTGTTATACTCTTTGTAGGTACAAATACTCTCATATATGTGTCATACTCCCTATACAAATTCATTAATTCCTTCTTTCTTGCTTTCTTAAAATGGGAGAAAACCTCATTAAGCTGGAAGGGTGGTGTAACTGCAATTATTGATTCTAATCAAATCCATATATTCATAGATATAATATATTCATAGATATAGGTATTAATACTACGTCAAACTTAAACTAGGGTATAAACTGTCAAAACCTAACGCATATGTGAATATTTTTTATTATCATTTCACAGTCAAGCAATCCTGCGTGAATATTCTTTTACCGATACATGTTGCATGAGTAATCGATTTACTATAAATTTTATTATTCAGTGAACCTGAAAGTGGAAGTCATAGATGATTATGTTGACAGTTGTGTAAGTCATTGTAGTTGTGAGCTATATAAGTGATTTTAGTTGTGAGTTGTATTAATGTCATATATTATATATTGTAACTTATAAATGTTATATATTATATTGTAACTTTATAGATGATTGTAGACGGGTACCTTGGCAGCTATCTAAATGGTTGCCGCTGAATTAATGTCATATACTGTATTGTTACTCAATCAAAGGAGGGGTCCTTTGTGTGTTTTGTGGCTGAAAATGTGCAACACTTCTCCTAGATTTGGTGAGAACCTGCAAAAAACAACAAGCTATTGTTTGCTGGAAATGCTGCAAAACACACAAAAAGTTAAGAAAAATTATGTTTCTGCATAAAAATTTCAGAAAATAAGTGTGATATATTGACCTATCTAAGAGTGTTAGCAAAACAATAACCTGACTATGTATGAGCCAAAAAAGAGCTCAAGAAAGAGAGGATTTTGAGTTAGGTTATGAAGGAGAGCTTCCAACTTGAAGCCAACCTTGCAAACCCTTGAAGCAACCTGCAACTTGTGAAGCAAATGTGAGATGAGAGAAAATAGTTGATAAGATAAACAAGTAATACAAACTAATTTGCACTACTTACTACCCTACTCAAGTAGATATACAACTACACTATTGTATGATCTATCCAAACAAAACTAATTTGTTTTAGATATTTACTCTAGATCTCACATAAAAAAATCACATGGAACAAGATCACCTCCAAAAGCATGTTCACCAGGACAAAATCGCATGTACACCAAGGGCCTCCAAATCTCTTTCTTATTACCCAAATGAGGAGGTTGCAACAACTAATTGCTCCAAGCTCCTCTCTAAAATAGAGCAAGAATGAGTGAAAGCAAAATGGAAGATGAGAGAGGGATGAAGCAAGAAATTGGTAGCATAACAATAGCTCAAGAGATGGTGAGGAAATGAGTGAGGGAGGGCTTTTATTTATACTTGGGAAGACAAAGTTACCCCTCTTGGATGAGATCCAAGTGTCAAAACCCAAGACAAAGTGAGAATCTCAAGAAGAGGGGCGCAACTCTAGGGTTTTGGCATGGATGGATGAAGTGGCAATGAGTTGGAGTGAGTTGAAAAGTCAAAAGATGAGTTGTAGGGTTTAGGGAGGTGCACCAAGGGATAAAATAAGTCTCCCATTAATTTTTTTATTTTTTTTTTACTTTTTTGAAACTTTCTAGAAGGGGGGCACACCTCTCTAGGGAAATTGACGTTTTTGCTTAATGGCTAGGTGAGGGGGTGATGTAAGGTTTGGAAAAGGTTAGGAAAGTGTTTTCTCAATATCCCCCACCTTTACTTTACTCAATTTGCTCAAGATTACAAAAATTGACATTTTTACCATGTCAAGCTTAGCAATTAAAATTGTTGTTTTGACTGGCTTGGACTCCCTATGGACAAACACCTAGAAAAAGTTGTCCAACTGAGCTGAAACTTGGTCCAAGGGTGTAGGGGTCTCATTCCATTTCTTTTGAGCATAAATACCCCTAGCGAACCCAAGGACTTAGTTTTTACATTTTTTATCAAAATAATTAAAATTAATTAATTAATTTACCCAACCTTAGGAAATTTTAATTAATAAAAAAAAAACTACCTAGACTTGACAGAATTCCGCAAAACTTCTAGAGATGTCTTACATGGTCATTTACATCATTCTTAAACACTAGCTACTAGAGGATGACACCATTAGAATGCCTTTCACCACTTTGGAGGAATTATTTGTGGGAGTGAAAAACTCAGTGAGA
>CBVK0102228652.1:0-15221 GCA_900067695.1 Picea abies
AGTTAATGTTGTGATTGAAATTGGTAAAATGTGTTCAATATTGATTCACCCCCCCCCCACCTCTCAATATTGGTGAATATTCCAACAATTGGAATCAGAGTAGGTCCTTCAACAATCAGTCTAACCGTTGGAAGGTAGATAATGACTAATAGATACATAGAAAATGGAATACCAATATTTGATGGTCAGGATGGTCAACATTATGATATGTGGAATATAAGAATGAAAACATTTTTACAGGAACATGGATTTTATGTTTGGAAATCAAGTTTTATAGGATACACTGCTTCAAAGAAACCAAAGACTGTAGCCAGGAAGGAATTGAAAATAAACAACAAAACAACAATGGATTTCATCTTGAAAGGATTACTTGATTCAGTAAAAGATGAATTGGGACAATGTTCATCAACCAAAGAGATTTGGGATAAGATACATAATATTTACTATAAGGAAAATCCTCTTATCACATAGCTGGAGCATGATGTTCAAGATAAAGAATATACTAAGATAGAATGAGAAGAAATATGCTCATCATGTTAGATAGATCCAGATCAAGAAGATTGTGAAGAAGTTCTAATGGATTTTGAGGCTAAACTAATCAGTGCTTTAAGTGAGCTAAGAAAAGAAAGGAGGAAAAACAAGTCTCTCAAGGAAGAATTGATCAAGCTAAAAGAAGGTTCTGAAGAAGTCAAGTAGGTTACATAAATCTAAAATCTCAACTGGAAGAAGCCAAGGTGATTGAAAAAAATATCAAGGATCAGTTGAAAGAAAAATAGTGTTTAGATGATGAAATCATATCACAAAGAAAGGAATCAGAGAAGAGAAAATAAATCTTGACAAGTCATATTAAAGAAAAATATGAGGACTTAAACAAGATTGAAGAAGAATTTAGTCAACAAAAAGGAAGACTTGTAGAAGAGATCATCTCTTTGAAAACCTAACTTGAATAAGCAAAGAGAATTGAAGAATTTATGAATATCTAGGTGATAAAGAAGGAAAAATATTTTGAGAAGCTTGAAGAAGAAGTTGTTACATTAAAGGTTGAAGTTGAAAAGCTAAACAAGAACTTGAAGAGATCTCAAGTACTAGAAGATATTATATTTTTTCAAAGGTCACTATTCAATAAAACGTGTATTGGATACACTGGTGAGACCTCGTGTAAAGAATATGTGAATACCAATCCTTGCAAGAAATTCAAAGAGAGAGGAAACTCCACACAGCCAGTAATGAAAGTCAGAGAGAAGAGTTCTAGGTTGTTGGAAACGAAGAATGAAGAGAAGGCTAAGAATTATGCAAACATTCTCAAATGAAGGAGGAACCATGGACAACAAGAGACAAAGAGGAATGAATGAAGAAGATATGTACTTCAAAGAAGAGCTTCTACCTCCAGTTATCAAACAAGCTTCAATCATTATGAAGGAAACAATAGAAGAGAATATTGTGATCATCCAAGGCATGAATTCAGAAGGACTACATCACAAGGAAGATCATTCACTCTCAGTTATCAAATATTATTTTATGGTTTTTTTTAATTGTAATAACTTTGGACATAAAGCGGTAGATTACAGAGCTTATGGAAGAAATTTTCAAGCAAGAAATGTTTATGTTTCCCCCTACAACATTGAATGTTACAAATTCCACAACTATGGACACATAGCTTGTGATTGTAGAAGCGTGATGGATACCTCCATCAATAACAAGAAGGTTTGGAGAAGAAAGAAAGAACCAAAAGAGCAGTTGAATGAAAAACGAGTGAATAAAGATCAGGTGAATGAAGTACTCCCGGAAATCATACTCTCAAAATTCAAAGTAGTGTGAAATCATAATGAATCTACAGGTAAAGAGGAATATGTCAATGATGACTCTTCATCAGAGCATATTCATCCATTTTTTTAAGCCACGCGGCATAGAGACTCCCAGTAAATATGAATGTTGAAGAGGGGGAGTTTAGGCAATATCTATTGTAGATCATAGAACTATCTTTTAGGAAGTCTGAAGTGTTTGTTTGTATATTTTGGGAAGATATATTATGAATGAAAGAGTGGTTGATTAAGATGCAGTTTTTCAAGAACACATCTCTATGCATGTATGAAAAATTCAAGTAGCAGTTACATAGAATATCATTGAAACTTTTGAGGTAGAGATTCATGATTGTATGGAATATTTCAAGCATGTATTCAGGAAGTGACATATTTAGTAGATATTGTTGCAAACATGTAGATTTGGATTTGTAGATAGCTTGAGAATACGAATATGTAGTTATCAGTGATAGCAAAGTTGAAGAAGGATTCAGAAGAGTAAAGTGGCAGATGGGTCAGCATCGTGTGTAGCAGAGTCATGGGCAGTTTCGTGAAACATGGGCATAAATGAATTCATGAGATATGTGGCAGGTCTAGAAGACAATACTTGATATAAATCATAGAAGGTACATAACAGTGGATGAAACCATGAGCTCATAAGGAATTGCAGAAAGGAATATGGACTCATTGTAAAGCATATGACTCGGAATTAAAGCGTATTGATAGAGAAAAACCATCAAGAAGAGTTATATTGTCAAGAGAATATTGTTAGTTGATTATGTCATTGATGTTAGTTTAGTGAAGATGACAAGCCTTGAAAACTTGAATTTAAGTAATGAAGGAATATTAACATAAATATTTTTCAAATACATCACTATATTACAGTAACAGGAAGCACCGATGGAAAAAGAGCACCGGAAGAGAGGAAATAAAGCATATACAGGAAGCCCTGCATTGATCTACACGACATCTTGCAAAATAATATAGTGAGAGAGAAATTTTCGAAGAAAGTTACCCTTAATGTCAAAGGAGAAGAAAAATAAAAAAAGAAGAAGAGAAAGATCAGAAGCATGAAGATAGGGAGAGTGCATGAAGAAAGACAGATATTTTTCAGAGAAGGTGTACTATCAAGGGGAGACACTCTTTTTAATTGATATAAAAAGGGAAGAGAAAGATCAGAAGCATGAATACAGGGGGAGCATCCCCAAAGAGAGTTACCCTTTGCCATTGATGTCAAAGGGGGAGAGAAACATGAAGAGAGAAATATCAGGAGCATTGGTCATAGGTGGAGTATGAGTGTTTCCATCAATGACAAAGGGGGAGATTCTTAGATAGTTTGTTTTCATTGATGTCAACCTTGGTCAACCACTTGAAGTAAGTTTGGAAGCATATATAAGTGATGGGTGTATTTGAAGAAGTCTCCAAAGTGGCCCCTTATGGCGTAGATTTAAGCATGACCCTCATGGGAAGATGCTTTGAAAAAGTCTACAAGAATCCCAAAGATGTGGTCATGAAGCCCGAAGTTGTTTGAAAAAAAAGATGATGATGGACTCTACTAACGCATTTAAATCTCTCATAGATGGATAGTCCTAATAATGTAATTTCCAATGGTAGGTGATATGCTACGTGGTTCCTCATAGTTGAAGAGATATTCCCTATTGAATATGGAATCCCTAAAGTATGGTTAAGAAACCCTAAACAGTTGTAACAAGAAGTGACAAGTTAGCCCCAAATTAATTAAAATAATAAAATTTGTTGCAAATAAGAAGTTCCAAGTTGGCCCCATTGCAATGAATATTAAAATAAATATTAAGGATATTGTTGGTAAATTTGGCCCCAATGGAATAATCTTTAAAAATTATTTTGAATTTTATTTGGGTCAAGTCATCCCTAAAAAGAGGGTGTCAAATCTAGTATAAATAAGGCACCTTGGAGTTCATTTTTTATATCAACTCAAAGGAATTTTATTTTAAGTAACAAAATAGATTTGAGGTGAATTTTAGAGGGAATATGAAGTGAAGAAAGGAGAAATTCCAAGGGAGGATGAAGTCTTGTGATGATGTGTTCTAAGGTATGTTATTTAAAGGTCATCTTACCATTTTTTGCTATAACTATTTTTATATAATTATTAAGATATCGAAACTTGGAGGATGTTGAGAAGGCATATCAAATTAGTTGTGGTATCAATTTCATATTTTTGTTTTTTTTAGTTTTGGAGATACAGTCTGTGGAAGATAGGGTTTTTGACTAGTCTTGGAACTAGTCTCAAACAGGTGTTCTGAGAAAAATAGTAATAACATATTCATAGAGGATCCAAATTCTGGGAGACTAGTTGTATTAGAAACAATACAGTATTTATTATGTTGTGTGCAAGTTTTAGTGTGTGCAAGTTTTAGAACTAGAAATCAAGTATTCCACACATGGCAGGCTCTACAAGTTCGCTCTCCATAATCGGCTAGAATTCAGCAAGGTATGCCATTTTTTCTATAACTCATTTTCAAGGACGATTCAGAGAGTGAAATTGGAGGAATTTCAGAGAATATATTGAATAATATTGGGTACATGTTTTAAATCTTTGTTCATTATAGGTACGGATTTATTCTTGTTGAAAGTTAGGGTTTGTGACTACTCCAAAAACTAGTCCCGCGAGACTGAGGTAAAGTTTGATGAAGATGTTATTCTCTTGTTGTTGAAGTTGAGGAATGTATGTAGGTATGTGATCATATACACTAGGTTGCTACATGACTAAAGTGAAGGAAAAGTGATAGGTTTGATGATGATAGTGACAGGTTGATTATCAGGGACAATGATTATTAGTGACAAGTTGATTATCAGTGATAAGTTGATTTCCAATGGAATTGTTGGTGACAGGTTGAGTCTACATTTATGATTCAAGGTGGAAGGAAGGGGAAAGTAAAGGGGGTCGTAGCCTCCTTCTGGCTGGAGGTAGAGAATATAGAGAGTTGGAGCTTCCTTCAAGTTGGAGTCTGTAAATTAGGGGGGTCATAGCCTCCTTCCAGTTGGAGCTAGAGAATATAGGGAGTTGGAGATTCCTTCAGGCTATATCTTGTAAATTAGAGTGTTCGGGCCTCCTTCCAGTTGGAACTGGAGAAATCAATGAGTTGTAGCTTCCTTCAGATTGTAGCCTATAAATGGAGGGTTGGAGCCTCCTTCCAGTTGATGCTAGAGAATTTGGAAGTTGGTGCTTCCTATGAATATAATCTTTGATATATAAGAAATCATTATGTGGTTTTATCCCATTTGTGTTTCCACATAAAATAATGGTGTACTATGTATTTGTGTATGATTTGATGCATTGTTTATGGTTATATGTTTATGATATGTTAAATACAATCATAATTGAATGGAATAATTGATAAGTTAATGTTGTCATTAAAATCGGTAAAAAGTTCTCAATATTGATTTACCCCCCTCTCAGTATTGGTGAATATTCCAACAAATGAAATCTTCACTGAGAATGTACAGGATTGGGAGGAAGTCCTGTAGAGAAAAGCCAACCAGGAATTGACCCAATTTAAGGGAATTCCAGTGGATGAGTAAGTTGAGTTGATTAAGCATGTAATGATCCAAAATATTAAAATATCATAACATAACAAAGGTACACACCATGTAAAAAAAGTGAGCATGAAGCACAAATCCAATATAGATACATTACACAATAACTCCTTAAAGAGTAGGAGAACCTCCTTCATATAACCAAATGCATTGATACATCACAATTCACATGTCTACAATAATGAATACATGATATCTATATATATCTATTCACACACTACGCATGAAGCCCCTTTTCCTATTAGGCCAACCCTATTACATATATATTTACATGTTACATGTACATTTAGCCCCACATATCCCCCCCCTTGGGGTCATATCACACACATTTAACCCTGTATATGCCCCCATTGGGTCATAACATAGTACCCTCCTTCAAAAATATTTGTTCTCAAAGATTTTCAATTAAAGGATTCACATGTGATGATACCAAGTGATATGATTTTCTTATACTCCTACTTTATGTCCTTGTAGTTTTTTTTACCCAACTCAAATATGTCAATATGAAAAACAAAACTCTATTATTAGTAGATCATCATTAAAAGGATTAATTGCATCTCTTTATAATTATGTTAGAGAAATTGGACAATTTAATTACTATGCAACTGTGCACATACAACACTATGTAATCCACACTGAGTTTTACTTGCCAACTGAGTGATATACTTTGAATATACTCCTTTTTCCTTGTAAACGTAAAATATTCATACTCCAATTTAAACACACATGTGGTTTAAATTCCAACGCATGGAAAAGGAACTCCTATGGCATATGTCTAGATTTATGACTATTTTGAAGCAAACACCATTTGCTTACGACACACTCCAGCCAACAAAAGGATGAATTCTCACACAAACCAAAACTATGAGCTAATACCCAATCTCACAACTGGGTGAAAGGGAACATGCAACATGTGGGGAGGATTAGCAACTTACATGAGAGAGAGAGGATTTATGGGAATGTCGTACGGCCCCTAAGTGAGTGTAATCACCCAATCAGTAGTGAAATTGCAGCATACAGCCCGTGGGAAGGGATACGGTCTATGGGGAGTGAGAGCACACCAGATATCAAGTGATCCATGGCCTAGAGAGGGAGTATGGCCCATGGGAAGGGATAACACACAACCAACAACAAAAAACATCATATTGGGGAATGAATTTGCAACTTGTAGGAGAGAGAAAATCACTAATAGCTAGAAATAAACTAAAATATCAACTCCCTAAACTATTGCAACGACTTTGGAATGAGGTACGTTGATCTCCCATATCAAATGTGGATGAGTGGAGGAGAATAACAAGTTGTTGGTTTATTTCTCTTGTTCATGGAAACTGTAACTATGAAGGAAATACTCACAACCATAGTTGATAGAGAATTCTTAGTGAATAAACAACATAAGAAACCATTAAAATACAGAGCAGGTCCATTTCAAACCCATAGACAGAGAAAAAAACATATCAAGTAGATAGATTCACACATAAGAACTCTGAATTTACCCTAGAAACCCACATGGGAAAACTAGCATTCAATTGGCTTCAACTAGGATCTTTTCTATGCAGCAATAGGAAAGTTAAAGTATCTCTTGTACGCCCTTAATATCCTCATGTAAGTTTGGGCAACATTCTTCTTCATTCTTAGCCAAAGAACCCCTCTTCGCTTGTGGGGAATTTATATATAGAAGAATGGCTCAACTAGGGGATAGCTAGAAGGTGAAGCATCCCCAACCCTTCAGATTCCCCAAGCTCATTTCTCCTCCCTTATCTTTCTTTTGTGTTTTTTTACATTGAGGAAGAGGTTTCATGTTGTTGTTTTATTTTTTTAATACATAATATTTTTTTGGCAATCAAATTCTTCCTTGTATCTTTACATCTCATGTTATTTCCTCGTGATTTAATTGAATGTAGGGGTGTACACCGATCGTGATGGCATGAAGGCCTTCTTTCCAACAACCCGATCTCCTTCCTTGTCCATAGCCTCGAACCTTGTCGACATTGATCATTGTAGAGCCTATGTAAGTGGCCAATTATTCTTGTGCATATTCAATTCATATCACTCCATGGTTTACATGTCAGGCCTACCCTCAACCAAGCATGGTAATCACTATGTATTTTTAGTTTTTAATCGATCCTCTAATATGGCCATTTTGGCACCCTATAAGAAGAGTGTCACAATAGAAGTCGTTGGTAAGATCTTTTTCCATTATGTTTTGGTTCATTTTGGGATATCAAGGACCATTATTTTAGATAGGGCCTATAGGTTCCTGAGTACTTAATGTCATAGTCTACAGTCAATGATGGACACCAAGCTAACCAAATCAACTACCTTCCACTCCCAAACTAATGAACAAATAGAGGTAGTCAACATGATGATTGTGTACATCCTAAGGATGTACAACTCCAAGCATCTAGGTACATGGATGAGAACCTTCCTTATGTTCAAGTTGATTCAACATAGCTACAACAAAGTACTTCATAGATCTATTGGCCACGACCCTTTTCAAGTGTTCTTGGAGTTTCATTCATTGGCTCCAATTGATGTAACTCTTTCCATTGCATCTACAGAGGAAGAATCCTCCTATGCTTAGACTAAGGTAGATAGAGCAGCAAAATGTGTTGAACAGATCTAGCACATCCAACAAGAAGCTCGTGATATTTTGTACAAAGCCAATGCTAAGTATTACAGTAAATTTGGAATCTAAAATGGGCCTCATAAGAAAAACTCATGTTAATGAGTTGGAATTCAAAAACCAATAGAGTTGCAAGAAATCGGGTCAACGATAATTGTTAAATTGGATCTGTATAAGTCAAAGCTACTTATGTGTCAATTTTTTATTTGGAAATATTTAACTACATATAAACCTCACCTTAGTTAATGTCTAAGTAATATTATCTCAAGATATGATAAATATTCTTGAATACTAAATATAGAATATTTTATATTATCACTACTTCCCATCCTTATAAAAATAAACCTCTTAATAATTAAGATCATAATGAAGTCACCTTAAATTTTAAATTATATATATATATATATATATAACATTGAGAAGTGACATGGCGGACTATTCAGATCCTGGATTAGGTCCCATGCTATTAGATGAGGACATCTAGTTGGTGGACTACTTGGACGATTCCCTGTCCGAGGATCAAATTTTCATCCAGGAAACATGTGTTTCCTTTGTATCCATCCTCGTCTCATCATGTTAGTCATTCTCTGGGCACATGCATGGTCGCCACAATAATTGTGGATCCATCTCACACACTTCCTTCTAACATATCCATGTATGGAGAGGATGGTCTGGGCTCCTCGACATTTGAATCTCCTGCTCGATCTATAGCTTCTCACGTGGGAATTAAGGTGGGTATTAATGATGATCTTTATTTTTCTGTCAACCCTCATAACCCTCGCTCCTCGAGTGGTGGTTTGAGTTCTCAGTTCATTGTGCCAATTTTACACACCTTTGTACAAGGTGGTGGCTTCATCGGTTCTGGTCTTAGTTTGGAAAAATTAAGAGGGCCTCTTCTAGTTACAAAATCTTCGCAGAAGAGCCGCAAAAGGAAAAATCCCATTAGATCTCGAGGGAATTGCATCTCCCTCGTAGTGGGAAAATATCTTCAAATAGATCAAGTTGAGGATTTACTTCACAAAACCTTGGTGGGAAAGTTCTTCGAGCATAGATTTAATATGAGCTAGTTATTATCATGGATACAACAAAATTGGTACCCACTACTAGGATATGGAACCATTAGCCATAGTTTGTCAAGGGGGTGGTATGGGTTCTTTTTTAGTAGTGAGGAAGACATGAGCAACATACTAGTGCAGAGATGGTTTTTTTATCACAACATGTTGGGGATAAAACCCTAGCACCCCCTTTTTTATGCCCGATCAGTTTTGGATGCCAATATCTCAATCTGGGTCAATTTTCCCAATTTTCCACTAGAATTGTGGAATGAGGCCGGTTTGAAGTCCATTGGAATGTATATCATGAGTGATTTGGGGTTCTTGGAAAAACAAATTCAATCTGTGGCTCAAATTTTAGTCAATATCAGTGCCAAGCAGGGTCTCTATGAATTCTTACAAATTGTATAATATGGAGACATGTTGTTTTCTCATACTCTGGATTATTTGTATGTGCCTTTTCATTGTTACAGATGCCATATGGTGGGTCACCTGATGAAGGATTGTTCCCTTCCTTACACTCCTCATCAAAATATGTTGTCACCACATGAAATGTTGGTGGGTGTAAGGAGAAGAAGGTGGCAAGTTCATATGGTCCTATTCCATCGACGACCTGCAACCCCCAAGGGGGTGTTTTGGACAGGATTGGGTTATATGTTCCTTCCTCTCAGGGCCTCATTGAAGTAAAGGATTCTGATATGAGAATTCATATATCTGATTTATCATCTATCAAGCCTCAATAGGGCCTCTTAATTTGTGACATTTCAGTATCTCTAGCCTCTGGATCGAACGGGTTGGAGTGGGATAAGGATCTACAGAATGAACTACTTGCAGATTTGGATATTTCAAAGTATGAGTGGGACATCCTCTCGGCATGTTGACTCACTGGGTAAGGATTACATTCCCCCATCCTCAATTCCTAATTGTTATATTTGTGGTTCAAAATCTATCCATGTCCATACTATCCCCCCACTTCATGTTAAAGAAACATCAATCTCCTTCATAGATCAGGGGTTTGGAATAGTTTGCCTCTCCCAAAAGCCCCATCCATTATTTTTTCCTTTTCCATTTAACTCCTCAGTTTCCAATGGGAGAGATTCTTATCTCCTCGGACCTCACACTTCAACTCAGATGTTATGAGGTTTGGAGTTTGATTTTCCCATGGATAGGGGGATTGTTAAGGCTAGCCACAAATGTTCCATTCGCATTGCACAACAGATGGCTTTGAGGGAAATAAATCAAGGAAGAAAAATCATTTTATTTGGGGTACTTAGATACAGGAAAACCCCGTTGTGTGTTCCCCCATGAAAATTGTGTCCATGAATGTCAAAGGGCTAGGAGGTAGGCCCAAAATATTATCCCTCAAGAGGATGATAGAATCTGATCTCGGGACATTGTATTACTATGAAACTATGGGTTGTGCCGAAACTATTATCATCATCCTCAGAAAACAAATCAAGGGTTCGAAACTCCTAGGTCTGGATTTCATGGGTCTTCAAGGGGTCTAATTTTAGGATTTTAGGATTCGCTCATTGTGTCCTACTCTTTTGTAGTTCCTTCGAGATTGGTTCTTGTTTTTCATAGTGAGGAACTTGATATGGACTTTCATATATTGAATCGTTATGGACCCTACATCGACAAAGAATTTTTTTGGCATAGAATGTGTTCGCTTGGTTTTATGCATGTGGAAAATCTAATTGTAGGGGGTGATATCAACCTCAGAATTAGTCGTAATGAAATTTTGGGTATCCATTATTGAGAGGACATATTTGCGATTTTACTCATGGATCGGTTCAAAAGAGATAGTTGGTTTGACTTGGAGCCTATCGCGGTTGTCCCCACCTAGACCAATAACAAAGTCAGGGATGTTGCAGCCTCAAAAAGATTGGATAGATTTCTAGTTCACCAAGATTTACTTCCACTTATCAATCGGTATAGAACATGGATAGGGAAGGTTCACATCTCATATCACTTCCCTATTTAATTTGAGTTTGGAAAAAGAGCATCGAATTTAGGAATTCCTTTCAAGTACAATACACATTAGGGGGAGGAGGAATATTTCAGGAATATGGTATCGGTGACAAGGGTTCCTTTCATCTCGAATTATGAGGTTTTCTACAGTGCTCAATTCACACATAATCTAAAGGTTCTCAAGGAAAAGGTGGCATCATGGGTTAGAAATAGAAGACAAAAATAGAGTCTGCATCTTAAGGAAATTGAATATGAACTAGCTTATTTTGAACTTGATGTGGGTTTTTCAATGGAGCAAATAAATCGTCTACAACAATGAGAGAATCAATGTGTCAAATTACTTTTAGATGAAGAAAGGGAGTGGAGGTTGAAAAGAAGGACCATGTGGATAGAAGTGGGAGATCAAAATACAAAATTCTTCCAAAATTATGCCAATCATAGGAATAATTATAACACCATATGGGATTTGGTAGATGAGGAAGGGAATAAAGTCAAGGGATTTAAGGATCTTTAAAATCTAGAGATCAATCATTTTGGGAAACTGTTCAGTGCACCTCTTACAAGGACATAGGCTCTATGCTCAGTGTCTGGAAAATCTTCCTAGATTTGTGGAGGAAGATGAAAATGAGGACTTATATCAACCAGTCTCTTCGAAGGAGTTGATAGGTATTATCAAATATTTTCAAAAAGGAAAGAATTTGATGTCGAACGGGTGGACTGTGGATTTCTTTGAGGACTTTTTCGATATCGTGGGTAATGATCTTCTTAGAGTTGTGGAGTAGATTCATCTATCTAGGAAGATGTTGGGAAGTTTTAACTCTACTTTTATTTCCCTTATCCCAAAGGGTGATTGTCCAAATAGTTTTAGTGTTTTTCGGGCTATCTCTGTATGTAATTGTATATATAAAATCATGGAAAAATTATAGCGGTTATATTTAAGCCAGTTCTCTCAAGAGTGATCTCAGATGAAAATTTTAGTTTTCTTAGAGGTAGATTGATTCATGAAGCCATCAGATCATCTCAAGAAGGGGTCCACTCGATTAAAATAGAGGAAATATCCATCATGATGCTAAAGCTAGATCTTTCAAAGGTTGATGACAAGGTTTCATGGAGCTTTTTAAAATTTATACTTATTCATGTTGGCATTGATCTACAGATGGTGAACTGGATTACGAGTTGAGTCATGTCTTCTTTCTTTGTTTTAATTAATGGTGTGGGTTCAAAGTTTTTTAGCCCATCTAGAGGACTATGACAAGGTTTCCATCTCTCTCCATGCTTGTTCCTTCTTATTGTTGAAGGTCTTAGTAGATTGTTATAAAATACGAACAATAATTCCTTATCTAGGGGATCTCAATGGGCCTGAACATTCAATTCACACACCTTTTATTTGTGGATGATGTCCTATTATTTTGTTGTTACAATATCACCAAAGGTGAGAAATTCAAATGTATCATTCAAACCTTATGAAATGCTACGGGGATGATGGTGAATCTGAAAAAATATTCCATATACTTTCCAGATTGTGTGGATGGAATTAGACGACCGTTGTTGGATATTTTTGGTTATCAATCTCATGCACTAAACGATGGCTTCAAATATTTGGGTTTCAATGTCAAACAAAATAAGTATGAAATAGCTTATTGGAATTGGTTACTAGAGAAGGTGGAAAATTGGATACACTTCTGGTGCAATCATTAGTTGCCTAGAGGGGGTCACTATATTCTCATTAAATATACACTAGAGGAAATTCTAGTGTATTGGCGTTTGTTGGCTCTTATCCCAAAAAGTATTTTGAATATATTCTAGAAGATTTCCTTCAACTATCTTTGGAAGGGATCAACAGAATATTTGGGGGCACATATGGTTAGTTGGTCGTGGATTTCTCTCCCCAAGGAACATGGAAGATAGGGCCTTAAAAATATATTTGATTTTGGGAAAGCATTGGCAAGTAAATCATTGTGAGTTTTCCTCACAAGGGATAGCTTATGGAGGGAGATTATAATTGCAAAATACATGGTGCCTGGTTCAATTTGGGATTGGATACACTCGTGAAAAAAGACTCCTTCAAATGCCTCCAATCAATGGATGGAGATCTCTCGGGATTTTCCTATTGTTGGCACTCATCTAGCTTGTCGATTCACGTCGGCTTCCAGGGTTCATATTGGTAAGGAAACTATTGTTGGGCACAATCAAAATATTTTTCTTCCATATGAGATAGTCAAATTCCTTCAGGAGAGGGGACTTTGTACCCTTAATAAAAATTTTAGAGAGGATACCAATTCGATCTGGCATCAAGGGTGGCTCACAATGGCGAATATGAATGTTGAAGTTACCTGGCATGAACATTGGGACTGGTTTATTTCTCAACTTAACAATGCTCATATTAATATCATGGAAGGTGATGATGAGTTGGTTTGGGTGTATATTATAATGGGGGACAATACATTGCTAAGATGGGATATCTATATTTGAAAGAGAATGACTAGATCAAAATTTTATGGTGGTATAAAAAAAATTGGAAGTCCAAATCCCCTCTCAAAAGAATTTTATTATTTTGGTTGATCCTACAAAAATTGGATACTAACCTGGACTAAAATGCATAGGAGGGGATTTGAGGGTCTGAGTATATGGGTCCTTTGTTTTGTAGTAAATGAAGATACTTATCACTTATTTTTTCATTTCCCATTTACAAGACAAGTGTGGCACTAGGTGGCATCCCAAATCAATATTCAAAATCTTTGGGACAGTTCGATAGTTGAAGATTTCTACAAAATATACTTCAAGAGGTCGTCTTTGAAAACATGTTAGGCCCTCCCCTAGTGGTGGCTTGGGGTATTTGGTTGGCACGTAAAAAACAATTGTTTGATGACAAGTCCTCAACTCCATATATAGTGGAAATTTGGGCTTTATCTTGGATCAATCCTAATTCGGGTTCTGTTAATACCTTGGATCGGGGAATATCTAAAGGCCCTATCATTGATCATTCATACCCATGGGAATATTTCAACGAGTCCATCCAGGAGGAGGGCCAATGCTATGGTCTCAGTATTACTTTATTCCTCTCTGATAATCATTACTTTGTTGGAAAAGAAAACGTTGGGGTTGAAACAAACAACATGGGAGAGCTAAAAGCTTTGTATGCTTTAATTAAAATTTCCATTACGTGGAATGTCCATTGTCTTTAGGTTTTAACGGATTCTAGCCTAGTTATTAAGTGAATGCAAGGTAACTCGCAGTTCCATAATTTGAACCTCAAGCCTAGAGCACTACATATGAAGGTGATTGGGAGCATTTTTCAAGAGATATATTTCGTCCATATTTATAGAGCACAACTCAATGACAGACTCCCTTTTGAAGGAGGCACTAGGCCTCCCTACTAACTCTAACATACTAGAAGAATTCGGAGATAATTCCCTCATCTCTAGGCAGAGCACAAATTTTAATTAATTTTACTGCTCCTATATGAAATACGACATATATCATCTAGTATCCCAAAAAAATTGTTTTTTTATTGTATTTGTAACTTATAGTTTTGCTACGAAAAATAAAATTTGCTAGGAAAGTATAGACTTTTTTATTTTGATGCAAACAACCCTCCTTTAGAATGTACTTTCAATTTTATACTGAAATAAAAAGTATGATTTTTTTTTTGAATATATATATATATAACAAATATTATAATAATACATAAATATAATAACAATAAATATAATATATTATATAACTAACATATATTATATATTATATGATATGTTATGTGTTATATTATTATAACATATATTATAGTAATATATAATATAATAACAATGATTAAAATATAATCACGAATAAGATATTATTATATAACTAACTTAAATATAATAAATAATATAACAATATTATATAACTAACTTATATATAATATATATAAAAAAAATAGTTAGTGGGTTAGTTCGAGTGGTTGAGTGTTGTGAATTACAAGTAAGAGGTCACGGGGAAGTCTCCATGCTAATTGTCTCTATGGATATTGGGCCTCATTCATTGTCCCCACTATAAGTTGCAAAAAAATGCAACTAGTTGTTTTACCTTGCGTACCAACCTCGAAATGAAGAGAGGGATGTGTTTTCCATCGAAAAAAATAATATATATAAAACAATAAAGTGTATATATATATATATATATATATATATATATATATATATATAACAACTAACTAATATA
>CBVK0102228706.1:0-14557 GCA_900067695.1 Picea abies
GAGAGAGTGTTTGGAGAGAGAGAATGATAGAGGGAGGGAGGGAGAGAGGGGAATAAGGGGAGGGAGAGAGTGTAGGGGGAGAGTGGGGGGAAGAGGTTGGGAGAGGGATAAATAGGGAGAAAAAGGGGGAGGAACGAGGATATCTTGTGTTAACAGTATCGCTCACGTGTTCCTATTACTAATAATGCACACTTTCTTTAGAAACATGTGTGCATCTCCAAAGCACATGCGTGTTATTTTCATTTCAATTTTGTTTTAGGAATGTGTGTGTGTACATGAACATGTGTTTCTTAGGAATGCATGTGTGTTCCTAAATAATATGAGTTGTCAATTATATGTGGTGGTTCGGTGAGTACCAAATTTGTAGGATTAAGAATGAATGCATGTTCCTAGAAATACACATGCATTCTTGTGGGTGTGTGTTATTGCTCACCTTGTTGTCACTTTATTGTCCACCAACTTTGTGCACTCACCCTGTTACTCTAATCCTAGTTTTGGGGATTCAAGGGGGAAGGTAGGATTATATAGGGAGGTATAAATTTCTATGGAAAATAAGGAGAATAAGGGTTTATGTATAGTTCATCTTCCTTTTACTTCTAGGGATACCTCCAAACCTTAAAAAAAAATTATATATATTCCCTAAGATCTAGACAATTTGACTTGGGTTTGGTAGAGGTAGGGATATAATGGGGTATGAACATGGATAGTAAAAAAGAGGGAACTAGTTTTTAGAAGGGAAGGAAGTATCATATATTTTCAAGTATCCCTACTGATGGGTGGAGTGTCCACTTGAAACATTGGACGTTTCAAAACCTAATACAAGGTTTTTATCTAGAAGAATATACATCATTATGACTAACTATGGAAACCTACATACTCAGAAGTATCATGTATCTCTATTCCATAGTAAAGATAAGAAGGAAATACAATAAAGGGAAACATAAGACATTAAAAGCGGTCCTTAAAGAAATTTGAGTGCCAGAGGAGAGGTTCCCATGATTCTTATGAAATTTAATGCTAGAGGGTTAGGAAGTACCTCAAAATGATCTTACTTAGATTGACTAGTGGATTTAAAAAATACACATGTTATTTTGTTGCAAGAAACAATGGGGCTTGGTTAAACTTTTTGGGAGAATTTTCAAAATTCATGATGGAATGGAATTTCCTATTTGTAAATTCTATAAGTATATATGGGGGTTTGGTTATTGGATGGAGGAAGATATCTATGAGACTAACTAATTCTATGTTTGTTGAATCAAGTATTGGAGAGAAAATAACCTCTCCATATCTAGGGGAAATCTTTTTTGTTACTAAAATTTATGGTCCCTAAGAAGACACATTGGTCTTATGGGAGGGCTTGTTAGATAAACATTTTTTTTGTGGAGAAGTAATGGTACTGTAGGTGGGGATTTGAATTTTCATATAAGTCAAATAGGGATTTAGGGAAGTTATGTTAGAATAGGTCCCTTGACTAATTTTTTAAATAATAATTTGGAGGATGTTCAAGACATTAGAATGATTCCTACCTAGAGGAACATGATAATAGGGGAAGATAGGGTGACCGGATATTTAAATTGGTTTTTAAATTTTTATTTTCTTAATCATGATTAGATTAGGCTAATAACATGGATTGAGATTAGTGTTTAATTATATAACTTAAGATTTTTTATTTAATATAAAAATAGAAATCTAGGCCTTCAAGTCCTTTCAAGTTTAGTTATGCCTAGCTATAGGATGAAGACTTTGTAAGTTTAATTAAAGATGAATGAAAACCCTATGATGAGTCCTTAATGGAGTCAAATAGTATCCATTGGTTTCTAATATTGAGGCCATAGAAAATGTGGTATCATATTCATTCATGTCAATAGATTGAAGGAAGAGAAAGACATAGTATGAATTGAAAGTCAAATTGATGAATTTTATAAGAGAGAGGTAGAGGATTTTGATGATGGGGACTCTAGAGAAAATTAGAGGTTGTTGGAACTAAAATAAATAAAAAATTCTTGCAGATAAATGGGGATTTTGGAGGACTACGAGTAGGGCTTTGTAATTGTCTAAAGGAGATGAGATACAAAATATTTCCATAATTTTGAAAATTATAGAAAAACGGTAAACACAATATGGGAAATTTAGAGAGATGATGGTACTAAAGGATAAATCTTTAAAGACATTGTTGATTTAGGAATGGCTCACATTTGGGAGATATATAAGGAAGTGGATAGAGAATCCATTACCAAGGTAATTATCATGGCATCTTACTTTATTGGCTCTGTTGATGAAGTAGGTAATGGTAGATTGATGGAGGAAATCTCCAAAAAAGAATTACAAGTGGATATTCATAGTTTTTAAAAGGATAACATCCCCAACATTGTTGGTTGGATAGTGGAGTTCTTCTTTGGATTTTATGATATGGAAAAAGATGATTTAATACAAGTACTTGAGGAGTCAAGGAATTTTGGTAAGATTTTGGGTGCCTTAAGTACTAATTTTATTGCATTAATCTCAAATAAGGACAACCTTGGATCCTTCAATGATTTTAGGTTTATTTCCTTCTGCAATTGTATTTCAAGGTAATAGATAAGATCATTACTTTAAGGGTTAAGAAGATTCTTTTTGAGTTAGTTTCCAAGGATAAGTTTAGATTCCTACATGGGATGAAAATCCATGGTACTATTGGAGTGGCACAAGAAGGTATGCACATCAGAAAAAAAAAAGTATTAGCCATGGTATTGAAATTAGACCTCTCCAAGCATTATGATTAAGCAAATTGGTATTTGAGGCTCTTCTTGATTCACTTTATGTACTATTTTCATTTTTATAATTGGATTATGATCCTATTGACTCATTAGGGGAAATTTGAGGTCTAAAATGGGCCTCCTAAGTAAAATAATAAAATAAGAGTTATGAATTTTCAAAGTGTAGGAAATAAAACTACCTCTTTTAATCATGTTTTTGACTTATCTCCTTATAGGTTTTCTTAAATTTCAAGTATAGCAAATCATTGGATGTGGAATTAAATTACACATCGAACAATTACCCACTCCACATACTTTTGATTGACCGATATTGAGATACATTGGTAATACAATTTTTAAAAATGTGTTTCTTGAAAAGAAACATGTTCTTTTTATATGTATTCCCAATTGATATCATTGTGGGTCTATAAAAAGTATGTGGAGTGGGTACATGTTGGATGAAAAATTTAATTATGCATCCAACAATTTCCTTCACTTGAAATTTGAGTAAACATGTAAGGAGATAGGTCAAAAATACGATTAAAAAATGTAGTTTTCTTCCATTCCCTCCAAAAATACGTACCCTTATGGTTGACATCATCATCTTGAATCCTATAGGTTATCTTAAAGTTGATTTTGATAGTAAATTTTTTATTTCGAGACTAATTGTTTACATGAAATTTCCTCTATTGTTAGTGTGTAATACCTTATTGTATATTACAAAGTACATTAATTATTAATTATACCGTTAATGTATTAATTATACCATTAATGTAAAGTCATGTCCATTATCTAAAGACATGACTATATTCATTTTCATGTATTTATACAGTCGGTTGTAAAACTAAAGATCATCGAATAATAAATTATTAAATAGAATCACTTGGATGTTCCACAATTGTCATCTTGATTGTCAACGTTTCAAATCACTAGCTGGATCCATCAATGGATCTAGCTAGTGATCTGAAACATTGGCAATCAAGATGATGGTTGTGGAACATCCGAGTGATTCTATTAATAACCCTCACCAAAGAAACCTCAAATAACAAATTATTAAATATTAAATGTATGTATTTCATATATATCTCACCTTATGCTTTCAATTGGTATTAGAGAAAGGATGGGCCTGGACACCACATATTCAACATTTACCAATGTTTTCAATGCTCCCTCCATGTTGGAATTGAGCGAAGGTCTTAAATAATTTTATGTGGGCCTTGTAAGTCAAGTAACTGCTACAATAAATAATTCATTGGAAGAAAAATTTGACAAATTGAATGAAGGATTAATAGAAATACAACATGTTTTTTACATTTTAAAGAAAAATTGGGGAATCAAATATGGGGCATTCAAAGTTCAAATTATATAATGGAGAACTCTAAATCAATGTCATCCAGATTTTCTTGTGACCGGTGTAATGATGTAGAAGCTAATAAACTGATGGATTTTGTGCAGGAAACCGTGAAGGAAAATCAGAACATTCAGGAGCATAGAAAAACAATCACTGATAAGAACACAACTGTCAGAAAACTCCTCGTGTGGGGTCTCAACTTAGAGACAAATTCAGGGTCACAACTTTTGGGGAATGAAATAACACATGCTCTCCTCGCTCTGGAAAAAAATGAAATAGTATTCACTTCATTTGTGAATGTTCCCCTTGTTATTGCATATGGAACATCCTTAACATAGGTAGGATATGTAGGGGAGGATGTGGAGTCTATTTTGTATAATCTACTCATGGTTATTGAATTCAATGTTTCAACAGCTCAACAAGGCATTGTTTATATCCATGAAGTTGGTAAAATTATAAAGAAGGATGAACACATCAATATTAGCAGGGATGTGTTTGGGGAGGGTGTTCATCAAGAATTACATAAAATTCTAGAAGGAAAATTGTAAATTTTCCTTAAAAGGGAGCTCACAAACATCCTCTTCGTGATCATATTTAGATCGATACAAAGGATGTTCTCTTTATATGTGTTGAGGATTTCATGGATCTAGAGAAAATAATTTTTGAGAGATGGAAATATTCTTATATTGGATTTAGAGCCCCTCTACATTCTAACATGAGGGAGAGTGGCCTAAAAAATGTTGTAGTGACACCATCCTTACTAGATTTGATTGAGAGTAATGATCTCATTGCATATGGATTAATACTAGAGTTCATTGAAATATTTATTGTCCTTGTTAATCTCTCAGATTTGACACAAGTCCAACTTATTCAGGTGCTCACAAATCTTAGAAATGTGTTAGGAAAGAAGTACAAGAAAGTGTTTGACATGAGAAATGTGAATTTACATTTCACTGAGGGTGACCTTAGGCATATTTCACAAAAGGAAATGTTCAAGAGTACTGGTTCCTGTGGTTTACATTATATCCTCGAAAACCTTTTGACAAATTCCATGTTTGAGATTTTAGATGCAAAAAAAGGGGAGGATAAAATATGTTGTTGTCATTGATGAATATGTTATAGGATATCCATATTTCGAGGTATGTGGAGAACAGATACTTCATGATGAGGGTGCATTAGAAAATTATATTATAGATCATAAAAAAAGGAATAATTAGTTGTTACTGAAGGTTATGATGAGGGTGAAGCATATGTAGATACTGCGATTTCTTCCATGGTATTCATGTTATAACACAAAATGCCACACCTATGCATCTATGTCATGGCCTAACCCTTTCCCAAATATTGCTAGACATTTTCCCAAATTGCCTCTACAAAATCATTTAAAAAATATGCCTTATGAGTATATCCATGGGTGTCCCTAGTGTAATGTGTGGAAATCAGTGAATTCCTAGTTTGCAACCCATGGATGCCCTCAAAAAATGGAAAAAATAAAATAATTTTGAGTTTTCAGGTACGTTTTTTGGCTGGGCTTGTTTCCCAACGTCCCCATGCCTATAAAGAATGGAATACAAATCCCCCAACTTCTTGGGGAAGAGATAAAAGAACCATTGAGGGATACTTGTAGAGGTGAAGTCTCTTGGTGCAAGGTTATGTTGCCATTATCTAGCAAGCCTTCTTTCCTATAATCCTCTAAGAAACACCCTGTTTTATCTGGAAACTCCTTTTCTAGTACCTCTTTCCTATATATATGGCTATAGGGTGTATCCTTACCCTTATTTGGTCCATCCAAGGAAGAGTATAGTGGTTGAGTTGATTCTTGAGGTATTCTTAGAGGAACCCGGATAGTTGGATTTGAGGCGATGCCAACAGTGAGACAAGTTTGTAACTTACCTTTATGATTTGGTGTTAATAGAAGAGTTTGTCTTACCTCCTATCATGTGTTCATTTTATGTTTTTCCTTATTAATTTTACTTTGAATGTGATATATGACATGTATACGCTTTGATCGTGTAACTACCTTCGTAGAATCTCTTGTATTGTGTCTATTTTGTAGGTTGTTTCCAACAAAGGATTTGGAGCTCATCGAGAGAAAGGAGTGGGATCAACATCAAACAATAGAATTAAGGTGCACCCCTTCTCCCTCTTCCTTCCCTAACTTCTCCTTGTAAAGTAGTTATTATTTTGGTTTTGTGTGCTTGTCCTGGAGTGAATACTTCTATCTTCTCTATACAGTCTTGATCTATTATGATTTTGACCCAAAATCATGGGGGAAATATCCCATCAACAGAATTGGTAACCATACTGGGGATTCTTGTGATTTTCCTTTATTTGGAAATGTTGGTGCCCCTTGATGGCCACTTTGAACATTCTTGGGTTGAATGTAGGACTATCACTTTGGTTTTGGATCACTCCAAATGTATTGAATTCTCTTTATGCTTCTCAGATAAGAATCTTATGTCATGGGCATCGTACATATTTTGATCCTTCCTTTTGCATCCACAAAGTATAATTATCCTCCTCCTCCTCCATCCCCTTCTGGTAAAAGTCTTACTACTAGTAACCAAAAGTCTAAAAGGAAGAGGAAGAGGAAAATTAAGAAAAATAAGTCACCAACCTCTACTAGTCATGTTGGAGACATGTCACCAGCCTCTACAAGTCATGTTGGGTGAAAGCGACCAATCTCTTCTAGTCATGTTGGAAGCACAATCCCAGTCACTACAATTCATACTGGAAGAAAGTCACCAGCCTCTACAGGTCATGTTGGAGATAGCTCATCAACCTCTGCAAGTCATGTTGAATACCAACACCCGACCTCTACAAGTCATGTTGGGGGAAACATTCCAGCCACTATTAGTCATACTAACATCGAGTTACCAATCTCTACAAGTCATGTGTGAGTCTCGTCACCAAATTCTGCTAGTCATGTTAAAGATGTGAAAACATCCTTTGCTAGTCATGTTGGGGGAAACCCACCAGCTACTGCAAGTCATGTTGGGAGAAATAATATGGTTGAGAAGCCTAGACATACAAAACGTAAGCCCAAGTTCCCTTGTAATATTTTCAAAGGAGAGCACCTTACTCATTTGTGACCTGATATTTCCATCGCATGAGAAGCATGGCCCTTGTATGAAGGCCCTTCTAGTTCTAAGTCATTTTCGGTTTCCCAATAATCTAATCAATCATTGGCTAACAAAGCGGTTGTGTCGATGCAATCTTCATCCGAAACCACTCGTGTTTTGCAGAGTGGTGCATCTCTTGACCATGTTGTCTCACATCCTATTCAACTAGTGGTTGAGAAACTGGTTTCATTGATGCAATCTTTGGCCAATACCACTCTTCCCTTGAAGAGTGACAAGTCTAAGGAAGTGGTCTTTCTAATGAAATATTCAGTTAATCCCACTCCTCTTTTAGGAAGTGATGTTTCTTTTGTCTATGTCCTTAGAATTTCCAGTTCAATACCTTCTGAACAAAGGGAGCATTCCACTCTCTTTGAGTATGCCCCATCCAATTTCTAGGATGGTTTCCTTTGATTGGAATGATATTGTAGAGCCTCTCCTTCCTTCTTCTTCACCCTTCCAGATAAGGGTTGGAATTAATAAATTAGGCATTCGCTGAACTATTGTAGATGAAGGATCCTCTATAAGTATTTTATCATCCTTGACCTGGCAAGATTTGGGTTCTCCCAAGATTTTGTCAGCTACAAATGAACAGTTTTATTTCGACAGAAGACCTAGACAATGTATGGGGGTTCTTCCTCAGCTTCCTATCATGCTAGGTGGGAATACTTTCTTATTCAATCTATTAGTGGTGTCAGGCCCTTTAGACTTTAATTTGCTTCTTGGGAGTGATTATGTGTATACGATTAATGTTATGGTGTATACGCTCGTTCGTGTGATGCATTTCCCTCACAATGGAAGCATTGTCACTATTGATCATCTTTCCTTTTATAATCACCATCTTGGTTCATCTTTACCTCAGGTTTCCCCTTTGTCCATTCCTAGTGTTCGAGAAGAATCTTCCCCACCATAGGTGAATTATGTGGTGTTTTATCCTTAGTGTTTGATTTCTCCTAAGAAGGATCCTTTACAATTATGTTTTTCTTCTCTAGAAAAGGTCTTGGAAATTGATCAGGTGTTTTATTCGATGGGGGCATGGGATCCCTTTCTTCCTCATATTTTCCCGATTAATTGGGTGTTTCCTCTTGAGTCTGATCTTGTTGTTTGTAATACCTTGAGCCATCGTATTTGTGAGTTGTCGAGCCCCACTTTCATGGATGTTGGGTTTCCTTCAGATGAGGCCATCCTTGAAGCTATGATCATTGATTTTCGACCTCCTCCTAAACTGGAATATTTTTTGGTTGGTTACCAATAAAATCCTTGTCTTGAGCCTAGAAATGGGCTCTACCTAGAGAACTACTATGCATAAGCCACAAGGTCGTTTGTTCCTCTATACATATTGTATTTTTAGGGTTTCTTAACTTCAAGTTCTGTATCCCTTAATACATGTTTTTATCATATATTTCTATATTAAACTTATTAACCTATGGGTAATTTTTTTTGGTCTTATATACAAGACTTTGGAGACATTTTTCTTTGGTACCTTTCCATTCCATGTTGATCCGTTCCGATAGGTAATGATCTTGAAATTGGCATATAGGTTAGATTTCCCCTTCATGCATATTTACATTATACATTTCCTATTTAATTTAGCATTAGGATCAACCCCACTGAGTTATGATGCAGAACCTTCTCTATTGTTTAGAAGTGTCATAATTAATGTGGTAGAGCCTACCTTCCATGGGTGTCATAGTTTAGAATCCCTTTGTATTATGATGCTCATGCTACAAGATCTTTGTTAGGCTTGGGAGTCCTATTTATTCCCACCATGACATTGGATATGAACTACATTCTTGTTACTGAATCCTCTGTTGGCTATTACCTAAGGGACTCCTACCATTATAGAGTCCATAGTTAAGCTCTTTTTAGACACCTTGAAATTGAAAATATTATCAAATAACCTTGTTTCTTTCACACTCATTAAATGGATATGAAAGAACGTATTTTCAACACAAGATTACCCTTTTTTTAACCGAATAGACTAATTACAAAAAATGTATACTCTATTCCACTGACTAGAAGAGTTCTCCTCAGTTTTGTTTTATACTTTTTTGGGCTCAAGGGACTAAATTTACGAAAAAAGGATGAGGGAGTCCATAGTTAATATCTTTTGAGACTCCTTAAATATGAAAATATGGTTGAGTGATCTTTTCTCTGTCACACTCGTAAAATGTATTTGAAGAGATGTGTTTTTGGTATAATTTTACCCCTTTTCCAGACCGAGTTGACTATGTATGAAAAAGGAATACTTTGGTCCAATATTTGATAGAAGAGTTATCCTTGGTATTATTTTATTATTTTTCAGGCCCTAGAGACTAAACCTACAAAAAGGACCACCATGGGAGGCTTACTTCATAAAATTGAGTTGTAATCACATTTCATATGGACTGCTTCTTCTTTTAGGCCTAATACTAGCTTCAACATGCTTTTGTTGAACCCATTTCTTATGAATTCCTTCTAGTTCCTAGCACTACAATTTATGCCTTTGCAACTAGACACCTTTATCCCTCGAGGAAACACCCCTTGATTTTCCTTATCCTGCACATGATTCCTTGCATTGAGCATAGGTATGTTCCTTGTGATTTGGAACTAGTTTTCTTTCCCGTGACACTCGTTTCCTTCACTATACTATAACACTCTTTTATTCTTTTTCAGGCTTTAATAATATGACAAAGACAAAAATTTAAAAAACCAAAAAGAAGGGGGGTAAGTATTCATGTCTTGTGTTAGAAACGATATTTTTCGCCATTGAAAAAAGAACAATTTTGATTCATGATCTCATCATTTTGGGTTTAGTATGGCTTTAGGAGACTTTTTCTCATTTTTTATTTTTCTCTCCTCCAGTTGGTTACTCTTCCAACCATATGGAGCATTTATTGATGCCTCTTATGTCACAAATGTATCCCAGTTTATAGTTATTCTTCTTGAGTCACATAATGTGTTGCTCTTATGTTCAAGGGAAAGTTTTAGCTTGATTCGACCATTTTGTAGTTATCCTCTGACCTTGCAAGTTGACCTTTCTATTTCAGTCTCATCATCATGAGTATCAGTATTTTCATCTGATTTCTTCCAAATATTTGGCCTTCCACCACCTCTCATGCTATATGATGAAGGATGCCTTAATTTCTTCCTTCTACCAGATCTCTTCCCATCAAATTCAACACATCTTTCTCTAGGATAAGGATCTATAGTCAGATTTAGTACCTTGGGGCTTCCATTCATCAGTGGCAATTTCCCTTGCTATTGATAGTGGGAATACATCAATGTCCCCTACTCGATAGATTCTACCAGGTGTTTGACACCAACTCATTTCCTCACACTTTTTAGATTGTACCATGGTACCTTGACTTTCATTATCATCATTGGCAGGTTGTCTCACGTTTTTTAATGATATACATCAATGATCGATAATCAAACGATGTCTCACTTTTTTTTACTTCAACACATCTATTCACATAGTGTATACTTTTACCATGATAGATCAATTTGAAGACTTTAGGTTAAGTATGAGCACCACATATTGTGTGCTCCTTCCCGACTCATATTGGGCCACCTCACATACATTGGTACTTGCAAAGGATCAACTTGTTCATTCTCTTGGTTCCATATATCCTATGTTCTTGATCTTGAGACACAGCTCCATTGTGTATCTATTCGTGGCTATGGTCTACTTTGACATGGATCCACTGTGTATTCCTCATGGCCATACTTGCTACTTCATTTTTATCACATGGATCCAATGTGTATTTTTCATGGCCATGTACATTAGTCACACTTTCATATGTACCATGGATCCACATTGTACTCACTTTGGCAGTCATGCTTATATCACTCTTGAGCATGGGTATTCCCGACTTGAGAAGAAAAACTCTTGTTTGATCTTTGTTCATGGTTATTTTTCTTGAATTAGTTGTTCAGCAAACTTCACGGGTACTTCAATGCATCCTCAACTCTTAGAGTTTATAATTTATTTCAACCATCATTTTCCCCTTCTGAAATCACACAATAGGTGCCATTTGTTATAGAAAAAAATTTCACACCTATGAATTTGTGCCATGGCCTAACCCTTTCCCAAAGCTTGCTAGAAATTTTCCCAAATTGTCTCTCCAAAATAATTTTAAAAACATTCCTTGTGAGCATATCCGCAAGCTTCCCTAGTGCAACGCATGGACATCTATGACTTCCTAGTTTGAAACCTGCAAATTCCCTCAAAAAATAGAAAATATAAAATAATTTTGAGTTTTCAGGCGGATTTTTCGGTCAAGCTCATTTCCCAATGTCCCCATGCCCATACACAATAGAATCCAAATCTCCCAACCTATTTGGGAATATATAAAAGAACCATTGAGGGATAAGGAGAGTTGAAGTCTCTTGGTGTAAGGCTATGCTACCATTATCTATCAAGCCTCCCTTTCCTTTAATCCTCTGAGAAACACCCCCTTTTATCTGGAAACTACTTTTCCAGTACCTCTTTCCTATATATATGGATATCAGGTTTATCCTTATCCATATTTGAGCCATCCAAGGAAGAGTGTAGTGGTTGAGTCAATGCTTGAGGGATTCTTGGAGGAACCCAGATAGTTGGCTTCAAGGTGGTGCTAAAGGAAAGACATGGTTGTAACTTACCTTTCTGTTTTGGTGTTAATAGAAGAGTTTGTCTTCCCTCCTATCATGTGTTCATTGAATTTTTTTTCTTATTAAGTTTACTGTGAATATGATATATGACATGTATACTCTTTGATCGTGTAACTACCATTGTAGCAACTATTTTATTGTGTCCATTTTGTAAGTTGTTTCCAGTAAAGGATATGGCACTCATCAAGAGAAAGGATTGGGATCAAAATCAAATGGGAGACATAAGGTGCACTCGTTCTCCCTCTTTCTTCCCTAACTTCTCCTTTTAAAGTATTTATTCTTTAATTTTTGTGTGCTTGTCCTATAGGGAAGATTTCTACTTCTCTATATAGTCTTGATCTATTGTGATTTCGACCCAAAATCATAGGGGAAATATCATGTCAACACTTCATCCACACGTTTAAGAGCAATAATGTTAAGAAAATTTTTCACAACAAGTTAAGTCTAGGGTTTCACCTTTCTCGTAATGATTACTATCACATACAACATTATAATTCACCCTTTAAATAAAACCTAATTTCCACCATATTTTTGGTATCTATTCCAAAGAAAATCGATACTTCATTTAATACACAACAAATTTCCACCACATTTTCATTTCTCGTTCCAAAGAAGATCTATACTTCGATTAATACAACTATTTTTTAAAATAATACATAAACTCTTTGTACATGTGGCTTGTCTTTAGTCTTAGGTAGTGGCATGGCAAGGCCAATGCCACAGAGAAATCATTGTGATGCCCTTAGATATTACTTCTATAAATTTTTTTTTATAAATAACTCTAACCAAATGGAATTCTTCAAAACAACTCTTAACATCGAACGTGAGAACTATTATGTTATACATAAACGGATTCAGAAATTGGAAAAAGAGGCTCAATTTCTAAGGAAGTGGAGCTTTATTCCAACTGAAGCATCAAAATTATTGGAGACTAGAGATATTACCCTCTTTTTCACTTTAGATGGATCTTCTCTTACTATACACACATTGATTCTATCAACTCGATCAGATGTTTTTCTAGCAATGTTGGAAGAAGTAGAAAAAGAAACAAAACAAGTGGAAATTCATGAAATTGTAGGAGAAGTTGTGAAAGTATTTTTTAATTTTTTGTACACCACCTAGTTTTATGAAGAACGTCGAAATGCCTAGACTATGAAGAGAAAATTTTGAATATAATATATACAAAAATGAAGGAGTTTAGATCCAATCATTCATCTTTACCCATGCTTCGAGGATGAAGCTTTTTAGGAAGGGATGACTTTTCATATACCTTTTGTATATTACAAATTCCATTAATTATTATTTTTATCGTTAATATATTAATTATACCAATATTGTATAGTCACATCCATTGTCTAAAGACATGACTATATTCATTTTCATGTATTTATACACGTGGTTGTAAACCTAATGATCATTGATTACTAATCTATTAATTATTAAATATATATATTTCATTTATATCTCACCTTCTTCTTTCAAAGTGTCTTTTGCAATCTGAATTAATTGATTAACATCTATTTTTTTTAGATCTTTGAGAGGTTTCAGTTAGATATGCCCCCATAACTCTTTTTCTCTTCTAATTGTTGTTGAAGGCCTCAAAAGTGATTTAGTGGAAGTAAGAAAATATAGCTATTTCAAAGGTATTTAGCTCGAAAGATATCTTTATTTGGATCATTTTCTTTTTGTGGACGGTGTTTAATTATTCCAAGACAATTGAAGAAGCAATACAAACGAATTAAAAGAAATACTAGAGCTATATTTCATTACTGCTAGTACGAAGGTTAATTTGCAAAAATATTCTATTATACTAATGGGGGTGGAAAATGATCAAGATGGAATAATTATATAGTAATTCACAAATTTATTTTCAAGTAGTATTCAAATCCCATGGTTTTTATATTAAGCCAACTAATTTTGGGATTAATGATTGGAAATAGTTAATTTCCAATGTTGAATGGAGAATTAATTTAAGGTGCAATATATTGTTATTTGAGGGAGGAATACTTTTTTTGGTCAAATATATACTAGAATCCACTCCAATTTACTAATGGTCCTTATATTTTATTCCTAAAGTGGTTTTGGAAAATCTTAGAAGATACCTTTTAGGTTCCCGTGGCTAAGGAAAAAGGAGAGTGGGGGCATCCATTAGTAAAATGGTAGACCATGTAAAACTCAAACGACTTAAGACAATGGGGGTTTAAGAGTGGGTTTAAGAGTATCCACCAATTTAGGAAGGATATGATAGTTTAGTTCTTGTATAGGCTCATATCAACTCTCAGTTTGTGGAGCTAGGTTATCATCCAAAAACACATTGAACTTGCTATAGTATAAGAGTGGATTATAAGGCCTTCTAAGAATATCTATAATTTTTCTATAGTTTGGAAGGACATTGTATTTGCATTTCCTTTGATTGGGAATAGGATAGTATAGAAGGTAGGAAGAGGTAAAAGAGTAAGGGTGCTATGTGGATAATACTATAATATTTCAGAGAATTTGATTTATTATCTTCAAGGGAATGGTATATATAATTTTTCTCAGGCATCTTCTCAAGAAATTTCCTTTATATAGCATTAAGAGTGTAGGAATATAAACTTGATAGGATTATATTGTATTGAAGGTGAAATGTGAGAGTCCCTGTTAAGCCCTAATATTGGCTCATTACCTCTTAATTGGGGCATATTATATTAGAAATGTTATTTTATTTATGTCGGCTT
>CBVK0102228754.1:0-31392 GCA_900067695.1 Picea abies
AATGGCATAAACATTAACATAATCTACCCTAGGGAATGACTGTTTGAACCATTTCCTAAGGAAATGACTGTCCTCCACCAACCTCCAAAACATACCATTTCTCGAAACTGCTCACAACTGTGCGCTTCGAAAGAATGATTGTCCGACGAGGTGAACCGGTATTCTTGAACACTACTGAGAGTGACTGTCAAGAAGAGAGACTGTCCTAGACCATTCCCCCACATTGGCCACAAGGGGAATCAATGTCTATGGTACATCAACAATCCATCGAACCATTTTCATTATGAAAATGACCATTTGGTCTGGACCATTTTCCGAATTGGAAAATGCTTGTCTGTTAGAAATCTCAAACCACTTTCCAAACTGGAAAGGAAATGCTCATCCTAGACCATTTTTCGAAATTGAAAAATGAGTGTCCATAAATCAATAACACATCAGTGATCCCTCCCAACCTGGGAGTCATCTCTTCCTTTTTCAATAAGGAATTCGTCTCCACGAGCTCCAACTTGAGTACACAAACTCTTTCATCTTGAATAGAGGCTTTACCAAAATGTCTACTTATCTACTTATTTGTGGAGATATATATTGGAGAACCACTTTCTCTTTTCCAGGACTTCATCATGGAGAGTGTAATGCTTGATATCAATATACTTTGGTCTTTCTAGAACACTGGTATTCTCTGAAGGCTTCATATAGCTCTGATCAATATAGTATATCATTGTTGGATTCATCTTTTGTTTCCTTCTAGCTCGTGACATCGTGGCAAGGATCAAACTGGAACATATCCAAGTGGCACTTCTTTTGTCATCATGAGAGTTTGTCATAGATTTGCAATCCATCATCTTGGAGTTCTAAGTAACCATTCTGATACAATATATTTGTTATAGAAAGTTTTCACCACGCTTCTGCTGTGCATTGGAGGTTCTCCATCAAGTTGTCTTCTTTCATATGCATACAAGGTTCTCTTTCTGGTATACCTCAAATCCTTGAGGTTGCTTTTCATACACTATTTGCTCAATTATTCTAGAGAACAATATTTGCATTTATTTGATGTAAACTCCAAACCATGGATATTGTGGAAGATATAATGGCTCATGTAGAGGTATGTCTGGTTTACTGGAACAAACAATCATCATAGTATTCTCCCTCCATCTGGGAGAACCTCTCGTTCTGGATCTCGCAATGATTTCATTCATAAGTCTTCCATACACTATTCTTCATCACAACTTTTAGTTCCTCTGCTTGATTTCTTTTAGTGAGTTCATATCAGGCTGGTAGTCTTTGTGATTCTCGATACAATGACTGGTTGTTCTGTCTTTTCTTTCTTTCTTGGAATCTTCATGTTCTTCCTCATGTTTTTGGTCCATGGAGTTTTCTATAGATTCCATGCCCTAAAGATTCCAACTTCTTTCTTTCATCATAGGATCATGGATGTGGATGGAAAACCAGAGATATTTTAAGGTTTCTTTTTGAACAAGACTTCTTCTAAAGTCAAACTAAACACGTGTTGCTTTTCATGGTTGCTACCATTGATGGGAACATTGATAGATACTTCATCATCTTCAATGGATCATACTATTTAGGATTAGCTCCCTCCTAATCCTTGCTTCATGCATGAATGCATGCTCTTCTTTTGGAATTCTGTAATCAGCTCCCTCCAACTAAGAGAACCCACGCTTCTGTCTGCATCCTTATTGCCTTCTGCAAAGTGTCGCAAGTCTTTTTCTAATTTCCTCTTGATTGCTGACTTCTTTATATCTTTACTTCTTCTAGGTTTATTCAGGATTGATTCTGATTTCATCTCATCTTGCAGCTGTTACTTATGTTATAACTTCCACATGAATTGTTACCAGGGGTTGTTGATCTACTTCATCCTTTCATGTGTATTGTCTGACTTGTAGTTATTGTGATAGCAATCCTTATCTTGTTGTTCTTCCATAGGTATAGTTTTTCTTTGAACATCTTATAGATATGAGAAATATGTACAGAAAATATGTAAACATGGTATGTACAAGAACTATGAAGAATATTGTTACCTTGTTTTTAGAAGAAGAAGTCTGTTTTATTGTGCTTGGTCTTCCTTGAGGGTTTCCTTTCTTCGACAACTGATGCTTTGTGTGTCTCCTTCTTTTTCTTTAACTCGGGACAAAGATTCTTGTAGTGACCATACTTTTGATAGTTGAAGCATTGTATTTCTGACATATCTTTCTCTTGATTTGGCTTCTTCCTTGAACCAAACTTCCTTTTGTTCCTGAAATTCTTGAATCTTTCTGTGAAGGTTTGATCATTGTATTTCTTTTGAGGTTTCTCTTTTGCACTAATCCTTGATTCATCATCATTCATCTTCATGTCACAGAGCTTATTCTTCAAATTCATTACTTGTCCAATGTTTCTGAATGAGAAGAGGTTTGTTAGGGCATTGTACATCTTCTTAGACGAATCAAGATGGGAGATGTAGGGTGTCAAGTGGTCTTTTATAGAATCCACTATGATACTCATGACATTGATGCCATTGTCTTTGAACTTCTCCATAACTTCAACGTTCTGAGGTTCCTTCTCTTTTCCTTCTTCAAAATATGGTTCCACAATATCCAACACTTTATTCTTGGCAAGGATGATATCAATCCTTGTCTTCCATGCTCTAAAGTTAGAAGCCCCTTCTAACTTTTTTTCTGACTTCATAGAGTAAGTCATGGCTACTTTTGACTTGGTCAATCCTAGATTTGACCAAAAACTCAAACTTGACATCTTAGCTTGCTGAGAGTACTAGAGGGTGCACTAGGCTAGGGCACACCAATCTATCCAAAAATTAGGTCAATCTCTTCACTTAAGGTGCCTCAACGAGAGGGTTAGGGTTTCGTTGCTGCAACAGAAACTGGCTGCAACTGTAATTGCAACTTAGCAAATCCTCCCAATCTATCTTCCAGCGATTAGATTGTCTGAAGTTAGTGTGGGCCCATAATCTGTTAGAATATAATGGATGTGCTCGTTTAACCATAGACAATATCACTATTTTCACCCAACCATAGGCCAAAGCCACCCCCGAGCACCTTAATCTTGACAGAGAATCATTTCGGAAGCAAACCCTAGACTGGATATCCAAACAAAGGTGGTGCACCTTTCTCCAAGGATAGCGCACCAAGCAAGAGTAATAAGAGCTGATCAGAGAGTCCAAACCATAACCAAGAGAGAGTCCAAGCCAAAATTGAAATCTTCTATTTGCAGTAGCTGCAACAATAGCTCTCCTCCAAACTTGTGCACAAACTGCCCAACTGTAGTGCGCACAAGTGCTTCTTCTGCAGTTCTAAGAATATCGGCTAGAATGAAGACTGAACTCCTGTATTAATACTATTTCTGGTAGGCTACCTGGGCTGACTTCTCATTCTAGGTACTAATTCTTTAGTATATAACATTTCCTTTAGCTGACTTCTTCTCTTGGAGGCTAATAACCTAATACAATTCATTCTCTTGAGCTGACTTTTCTTCTAGGGTTATTAACCAATTAATTAGGGTTTCTTCTGGCTTCCCAGAATATTCTATTCTCGTCAAGTTTACACATGGAGGTAAATACCTCCCGCAACTACCATAATATCAACATGAGGCAATGTAAATAATTCCAACTCAGGTGATGTAGAAGATATGTATGTTTCATATGATTGTGAGTTGAATTTATCTACTAACCATGAACCGACTTCCTTTAAAGAAGCTACTTCTCATGATGAGTCAAAAGAATCCATGTAGAAGGAATATTATGCTCTCATCAAGAATGGGACATGGAAGTTGGTGGACCCATCCATATGGAACCAAACCGATTGTCTACAAGTGGGTATTCAAGAACAAGTACTGATCATATCGCTCACTTGACAAGCACAAAGCAAGGCTCATGGCAAAAGGATTTGCACAGAAAGAAGGTGTTGATTGTGAGGATACTTTTTCCCCCACAACAAAATGGGCTACCATCCACACTTTATTTTCCATGGCAGCACAAAATGGATGGAAAATTCATCAAATGGATAAGAAGACTGCCTTCTTGAATGGAGACTTGAAAGAGAATGTGTTCATGTCTCAACCATAAGGCCTTGTTGTGAAGGGACAAGAAGATAAGGTATGCAAGCTCATCAAATCCTTGTATGGCTTGAAACAAGCACTACGAGCATGGTATGAAAAGTTAACCGAGCATCTTCTAAAATTAAACTTCAAGCATTTCAATCTTGACGATGCAACTTTGTTTGTCAAGAAAGTTGGAAAAATAGTTGTATATCTTGTACTATATGTAGATGATATGTTCATAACAGGGAACAATGAGAACTACATTGCATCCATAAAGAAAGATTTGAAGAAGGCTATGAGATGACATATTTGGGACATCTTCACTACTATTTTGACATTGAAGTGATACAGAATCCAAAGTACATATTCATCTCCCAGAAGAAGTATATTGGACAACCTTTGAACGAGTTTGGCATGGCTGAGTGCAATCCTGTTTCTACTCCAATGGAACAGAATTTGAAATTCACATCAAAAGAAGGGAATGAATTTGAGGATGCAACCAAGTATAGACAGCTTGTAGGATGTCTCATCTATCTTACTACCACTAGACCAAACATTTCATTTGTTGTTGGGATTCTTTCTAGGTTAATGCAAAATCCTTGTGAAGGACACTGGTTTGTTGCAAAAAGAGTTCTAAAATACTTGAAAGGAACTCAAGATTTTGGACTCAGGTACTCTAAGGTGGATGATTTCAACCTGATCAAACATTTTGATTCAAACTTTGATGGAGATAAGGAAAATGGAGTATCAACTTTAGGCCATCTCATGAGTCTTGGATCAACAACTGTCTCCTGGAGATCACACAAACAATTGGTTCCGCAGATTCCACAACAAAGGAAGAATATGTGGCAATTCCAGAAGCGACAAAGGAGATTGTGTGGCTTAGGAAAATACTTGAAGATTTGCAGGAGAAACAAGTAAATTTTACTCCTCTTCTAGTTGGTAATACTTCTGCAATCAAGTTGGCCAAGAATCCCAGATTCCATGATCGAACCAAGCACATCAACACAAAGTGTCACTTGATTCAATATCATGTAGAGGCCAAGACTATTCACTTAAGGCACTGTTCCACGAATGAGAAAATTGTAGACATCTTCACCAAAGCGCTTGGAAGATAAACGATGGAGAGGTTCAGAATGATGCTTGGACTCACACACACCCCTTCAGATTAAGGGGGGCAGAACGTTGGACATGTAATCCTTCGTGGATGTGTTACTTGTAACATATTGTAAATATGAATAGTCGTAGGTGATAGGAAACATCTTTAGTTATGGAAGACCAAGAGTCAGTTATTGTGTATTTATTAACCTATCATGTTAATTCTAATCATATCAAGTGTGGAGTTATTTTCTGCCATCCCTGGCCTAACACCCACGTAATGCATTTTCCGAGGAAACCCACTCAACACTTTCCCTCATTATGATGATGATACTCGAGGTAAACTGGATTTTATAGAAGATCGAAGATTTGTCATGTCAACTACGAGAATAAACTTGGGTGGGGAGGATAACACTCCATCACACAACCACTCGAGCTAGACCCATTGACTTGTGTGTGTATTTCTTCTTATTTGTGACTGGATGTTGGTGATTAACCAAAGCTCAATCTAGAGAGTGCACTATGTGCATAAATATTGGTGAATAATGTTTGGAAAAACTCCAACAATGGTTGAGGGTACCACCATGAATTGCAAAGTGAGTGTGAGAGAACCTTGCAATAATACATAAAATTTATAATGCCAAATTGTGCTGTAGCAGAAAATCCACACAACATTTCAACTCATTCCTTATGCCAACACTCTAACCAAAGAGAAATTGAGTTTTATATGGCATATGGAAATATAAAAATGCTAGGAATTGAGGCCATTTGGTTTCTTCTGTCTTAATGGGTTGTTTGAATAGACCACAAAGAAATTGCTTTCTATATTTGCAATTTGTAAGGAGCACACCCAACAAACAATGCTAGAGCACAAACAATTTCTTTCTATATTTGGGAAATTGGATTGATGACCAAGTGTGAGGAGCTGAGTTGTAGCTACCCATTAATATAGTTGTAGGGTCCATATACTTTGTATGATGTAAATAGTTGTACGATGTATTATATCTGAAGTTTTCTAAAATACTGTATTTGTAAACATTACTGTCTCCATATCAACATCCATATCATGGTAATACAAAATCATTTGCACAGACTACCGAGCTCTCAAAAATTTTTCTTAGTGTTGTAAGAGTTTTCATGATGATTTGTCAATCTACTGAAGCAAATTGACAATGCTACTTAAAAATAGTTGTATGATTGTAGCTAATGGTGCTTCATGAAGCATCCCATTGTTTTGTACTTGTTTTCTTACAGAAATGCAATGCATTTTATTTTTATTTTTAGTGCATCAAGAAAATAAAATTAGTTGTAGGTGTTTGATTATTTCCTTGCTTTTATTGTTTGTAAAATTGTGTGGATGAGTGGTGAATATGATGGACCCATTTCAAGAATGATATAATGTCAACTTACACTACATTTGAAATTTGAACTTGAGTACTAGAGGTGATCGTTATGTTCTAAGGAAGCTCTCAACCCTTAATTGATGCTCTCTTAAAAACACAATGGTAATTAGAGCATATATTTTGTAATGCATATAGAGTTCCATCTGAGCCACGTTACTTATCAATCCGACTTTGACTATACTGAATTTTCAAATTTTTGTTTTTTTGGCTCATATTTTTCATAATTTACCTACTTTGATACCAATAATGTATCAATAATAATATGCCCTGCATATGTTTCAAATATTTAGGCTAAACAACAACATGAAATACTATGCGTACTAACATAGACACACATAATTATACATGCGTAATATTTATAAAGTTTTAACATCAATAATTAAACTCATATATACACATTGTACACAACAATACAAACACTTGTAAACATAACACTTATCTTTTGTAAAATTTTCATCTGGTTGTAGATCTTAGACATTCCACTCATCCATATACACCACTGTTTTAGTTCTCTCAATATCAGGTCACCCTCGAGCCAAGGCTATGAATCCACTAGGGAAAGGACACTCTCACTAGGGAAACTAAGGTCTCACAGTTGCAAAATCAATGGCTAGTCCAAGTTACCAAACTCCAACAACAATTCCAATCTACAACCTCTCATTCCCCATCAACCTGTGCAACCCAAAGAAGTGTACCCATTTCTCTACTCCACAATACCTCAAGCTATCCCACTTCCCTTCTAGGGCTCCAGTACAGGCCAACCATGAATTCTTAGAGCTCTGTGGCTCCAAGGGAACCCATAGAGGTTCTTCTAAGTCCAAAATGGATTTTCCATGAGGGTACAATGTAATCTTATTCACTGAGCCACCATGGGAAGTAGTCATGCACTAGAAAAAAACCCAATATAAGCATCGACATTTTCTAACCAAGTTCATCCTAGGATAAGGGGATAACCCCCAAGGTTGGACTTGGTGTGAAAAATCATAAAGTATGTAGGGTAATATCCTAATATCAACACTCCCTCCTAGCTAGGGAGGTATTAAAGTCAATGGTATTGAGAACAAACAAACCATTCAACCAATGGCATCATCATAGCCACACATGATATCTCGTGATCAAATCACGAGCACCATCATCACTATCCATCTAGATAGTCTCCATCGAAATCAGAACAATTCCATCCAATAGAACACAACTGTGTTTATCCATAGTAGTATACAACTACTATCCAGTGGTACACAACCACTCCTAGTAGCACACAACTACTAACTAGTGACATACAATCACTACCAGTGGATCACATCCCACCACAGTAGCATACAAATACCGTCCAGAGACATACAATCTCTGCAATAATCAAATCATATCATCTAATATCATCTTGCATCAACAATGTCATCAACTGCATCACCTTTAATCCATACTAGCATGATGCGAATGCATCATATCTTAGTTGTACTGGCGTTATCTGGAGTATCATCTACATCATCTCTAAGCCGTACTAGCATGGCATAAATACCATGATGCCAATGCATCATATCTAAGATGTATGCCACCTCTAAGCTATACTCTCATGATGTATGTCAATGCCTCACTATGTCACCTCTAAGCTGTATGATCATGTCTAAGATGTACTATCATGACATTTAGCATGATGCCAATGCATCATATCTAAGTTGTATGCCACATATAAGCTGTACTCACATTATCATATCTAGCATGACACGATCCCTCCTGCATCATCTCTAAGATGTATGATCATATCTAAGCCGTATTAACATGACATATATAGCATGATGCCAATGCATCATATCTAAGTTGTATGCCACCTCTAAGCTGTACTCGCATGATCATATCTAACATGACATAATCCCTCCTGCATCATCTCTAAGCTGTATGATCATATCTAAGCTGTACTAGCATGACACATCTAGCATGATGCCAATGCATCATATATAAGTTGTATGCCACCTCTAAGCTGTACTCGCATGATCATATCTAGCATGATGCGGCTCACCAACATCATCTCTAAGCTGCACTAGCATGAACATAACTAGCATGATGCAAGCATCATCTCTAAGCTGTATGTCCACCTCTAAGTTGTACTAGCACGATGCTCCTCATGCCAATGTATCAATAACTCCAACCCTCTGTATCATATATGAGATGTACTATCATGATCATATCTAGCATGATGCAAGCATCATCTCTAAACTGTATGATCATCTCGAAGCTGTACTATCATGATACAGATCTGTAACGCACTGATAGTCCATGATGCCACATATCAGTGCTCTCTCCCAACCGAGGAATTCATCTCCTCCTTTCAAACAAGGGAACAATCTCCACGAGCCACAACTTGTCCCTCAAGTATGCAAACTTTATCTTGGAAAAAGGCTTCATTGAAATATTTGCGGTCTACTCATGAAGAAAATAGTACTTGATTTCAATGTGCTTCGACCTGTCATGGAACACCGAGTTTCTATGAGATATTCACACAAATTTGGTTATCACAATATATCATGATCGAATCCAACACCTGATCAAAAAGTATAGAAACTAGCTTAAGAAGCCACACTGCTTTCGTACAAGAATCACAATATGCAATATACTCTGCTTTCGCAATGTCGAGTGAAACAAACTTCTGTTTTCTGCTAGCCCATGAAATCATAGCAGAACCCAAACTAAAACACTATCTAGAAGTACTCTTTCTATCTTCCACACTCCTTTCCCAATTTGAATCGGTAAACCCATGTAGCTTTACTTCACTATTTGAGGCATATCTCAAACCATACATTATCGTCCCACGAAGATATCTCAAGATATACTTTGCAACCACCCAATGCTCTTGTCTAGGTTCCACATGGAAATGGCTCAATATGTTTACATCAAAGCATATTTTCAGCCTAATATTTACCAAATACATCAAGGATCCAATCAACTATTGGTATAGGGATGATTCTATTGCATCAGAATTAGAGTCTCTCAACTTCCTCAAATTTGTTACCATGGGAGTTGCCATGGATTTTCAATTCATCATCCCAAACTTCTAAAGTATATTTACAACATACTTCCCTTGTCCTAGGAAGACTTCACCACACTTCTGCCACACTAGTCGTGCATGAGACTAAGATCCTTCATATCAAATTAAGTGGATAACTCCTTCTTACACTGAATAATGAGAGGCTCTACACCTATCAAGAACAATTCATCAACATATAACAGTAGAATAACATGTGCATTGTTCACAACCTTGTAATAGAGATTTTGATCATCATGAATCTTGGAAAATCCAAGTCTCGTCAAATAACTATCAATGCATGCATACCAAGCTCTTGGAGCTTGCTTGAGTCCATACAAGGCCTTCTTCAATCTGCACACATGGGTTTATTTTGTGTGTACGTCAAAACCTAGAGGTTTCTCTATATATACTTCTTCCTCAATCAATCCATTGAGAAAGGTGGTCTTTACATCCATTTGATGTAAGCTCCAACCCATGGAATCTACTAGAGATATTATGGCTCTGATAGATGTATATCTAGCAACTGGAGCAAATGTCTCATCATAATCTTCTCCCTCTCGCTGGGAGAACCCTCTAGCCACAAATCTTGCCTTGTACTTATCAATACTTCCATCTACAACATGATTTATCTTATAAACCCACTTTGAAGTGACTACATACTTCTCTTTAGGTATCGACACAACTTCCCATACATCATTCTTCATGATGGATTGGTATTCTTCCATCATGGCCTCCTTCCATTCTTTCTTCTTAATTGCTTCCTCAAAGGTGGAAGGTTCTACATTAACCAAAATTTTCATGAGTGCCGCATAACTAGTGAACCTTTTGGGTTTCTTGCTTTGTCTGAAAGTACCAGTGGGAGCCTTTTTTGCTTCCTGCAAAGTAGTTTCAAGCCATGCTGGTATTTTTCTTGTCTTAGGTATAATAGTTGGTTCCACAGATTCATGTGGTGGTTCTTGTTCTTCATTAGGTTGTTCAAGAGAACATGTACTTTCTTCTTTGGTATCTTTGTGTTCCTCTTCTTTGTTGGATTCTATATATTCTTCTATAGACTTCTTAAATGCAATCCTTTCATCAAAAGTTACGTGTCTATTCATTTCAATATTCTGTTGACCTGGAACATAGATTCTATATGCTTTTGATGATTCACTATAACCAACGAATATTCCTCTATTTCATGAGGGTTCCAACTTATTTCTCTTATCCTTGGGAACATGAATGTATACAAGACATCCGAAAATTCTCAAGTGTTCAATGCTTGGCTTCTTTCCTGAGAAGGCTTCTTAAGGAGTCGTGTTCTTCAATATTCTATGTGGAATTCTATTCTAAACATAAACAACTGTCATAACTGCTTCTCCCCACAGGAACATAGATAATTTCTGATCATTCATCATTGCCTTAAATGATTCTTCAATGGTTCTATTCTTTCTTTCAGCCACACCATTCTGTAGAGTATTGTGAGGGACAATGATCTCCCTCCTAATCCCAACTTCTTTACAAAAGGTAATGAGATCCTTGGAGGTGTATTCTTCTCCATTATCAGATCTTATTGTCTTGATCTTCTTATTTGTTAGGTTCTCTACTTCATCCTTTAATTCTTGGAATTTGCTAAATACTTCATCCTTACTCTTTAATGGATACAACCATGTCTTTCTTGAGAAGTCATCTATGAACGTTACATAGTAAAGAGATCCTCATAGAGACTTCACTGGAATATGCCCACATACATCTGAATGTATTAGGTCTAAGATCCCTTTGGATCTATTCTCACTCCTTTGGAAAGATTTCTTAATGTTGTTCCCATCCTCTGCACACACTTTCATGTATTGACTATAATTCTAGTATGCCTACAACCATCTATTTTAGGGATGGCAAGGCTTGATAATGAAGGTGAGCATACCTTCTATGCCATAACTCACTAGGGTTGATTTCGTCATGTACCAGGGCTTGAGTATTTTGAACTAGGAGTTTATATAACCTTCCTTCACAGGTTCCAATAACTCTAGCGTTTTCTATCTTGGAGTCTTTAGACCATAAGATAACTTTTCCATCCACAAAATCTACTCTATCTCCTTTCTCTTCAAATCAGGAAATAGATACTAGATTATTTTTCAAACTAGGAGCATGTAAAAAATTACTAAGATGGATAGAGTTAACTAATTCCATTTTAATAGTAGCATGTCCAATTCCCTTGACTGCATAAGAGTTCTTGTCTCCAAGCTCTACTTTATGAGGTTTCTCCTTTTCCTTCATGCTTGATAAATTATTACGGTCACCTTTCATATGCCTTGACACTCCACTATCGATCAACCACATGTCATATTCAATGGTTCTAGTAAGAGATGAATAAAAGAAGAAATCTGCTTCATCATGCTTTCTCTTCTTTGGGGGTTCTTCATCATTAGAAACTGATGCGTGATGTCTCTCTTTTCTCTTCCTTGTTAGTTTAGGACAATTCCTTTTGTAGTGGCCATAATCATGGCATTCAAAGCATTGTATCTTTGACATATATCTCTGAACTTCTTTCTTGAATTAGATCGTTTCTTACCTCCATGTCTTTTGAACTTTGTTGCAAAGGCTTGAGCATCTTCTTCCTTTCGAGGTTTTCCCTTGGATTTTAATGGGTCCAAAGTTATTCTAACATTGGAAACTCCTTCCTTGTATTCATGCTTGTAGAAAATGCATCCCATGATCTAGAGAGACCATTGAGTGCTATGTTCACAACTTCCTTTTTGGGATGACTTCTTCAATATCTTGTATTTTATCTCTCAACTAAGAAATCCTCACAAATTATGAAGCTATGGTGTCATCCTTTGTCATCTTTGTGTCACAAAGTTCATTCTTCAGAATCATCACTTGTCCAATATTTTTGATCGAGAAAATATTTGTTAGGGCATTGTACATCTTCTTGGATGAGAAATATAGGGTATCAAGTGATCCTTTATAGAGTCCACTATGATACTCATAACATTAATTCCATTATCCTTGAACTTCTCCAGTGCTTCAACGTTATGAGGTTCCTTTTCTTTTCCTGCTTCAAACTGTGGTTCTATGATATTGCCTTTCATGATATCTAGGACTTATTCTTGGCAAGGATGAGGTCAATCCTTGTCTTCCATGCTCTGAAGTTTAAAGCCACTTCTAACTTATTTTTTGAATTCATAGAGTAAGTCATGACTGCTTTGACTTGGTCAACCTTTGACTTTGACCAAAAACTCAAACTTGATGCCTTGGCTTGCTGAGAGTACTAGGAGGTGCACTTGTCTAGGGTGCACTAGGCTATCCAGGAATTAGGTTAAGCACTTCACTTAAGGTGCCTCAACAAGAGGGTTAGGGTTTCGTTGCTGCAACAAAACTCTCACTACAACTACAACTGCAACTGAGAAAATTCTCCCAATATACCTTCCAGTGGTTAGACTTTCCAAAGATAATGTGGGCCCATAACTTGTTAAAATAATAGGTGTTCTCGCTTCACCATAGACAATATCACTATATTGTCACCCAAACATAGGCACAAAGGCCACCCCCGAGTACCTTAACCTTGATAGATAGAATAATTTAGGAAGCAATCACTAGAACCAATAGCCAACCAAGGTAGCATACCTCTCTCTAAAGCTAGCATACCAATCATAAATTCCAAACCATAACCAAAGACCAAGTCACTACTGCAACAACTGCGACTCTCCTCTAGTCATGCGTACCACTATTCCTTATGCAGTTGTGAGAGTGAGTGAGTACAAATGAGCTCAAGCGCCCTCTATTTATAGTCCTCCAAGTCACTTAACTAGACCGACTTCTTCTCTTGGAGGCTAATAACTTAATATAAATTATTCTCTTAAGTCAAATTGTCTTCTAGGGTTATTGACCAACTATTTAGGGTTTCTCTTGCTTCTCGAAATATTCTAGTCTCATCAAAGGTTACACGTAGAGGCTAATACCTCCTGCAACTACCGTAGTATCAACAAGGGTGTGGTTTTCCAAGAATTCTTTGACTCATGAAACAAACTTGTTCAACGTTTTGATCTACGCCTTGATACACTTCCTTTAGACTTGGTAGTTGAGGAAAACTATTGGTATCATGACTATCCACATAGATGCTTTATATAGTCATAAAATTTAATGCACATTCAAGTTGAGCATGATTTTTAGTGCATTTTGGATATAATATTTCTAAATTCTTGCCAATGTATTCTCGTTTCTTCTTGGAGTGATGGGTGTCAAGTTGCATCGATAGTGAATTTAATATATCTATCTTCATATCCTCTAACATATTCCCAATATCAACTTTAGAAACCCTTATTATGGTCCTTGATGGAGATGGTATAACTGCTCTGAGTCCCTTGACTTTCCACCATGATGTTGTGGACTAATTCTTGAAAATTTCTTGTATTTCATCATAGGAGAATTGGTATATATCCCTAACATCAATCAAATTCAAATGTTCTAACCATTCCTCACATACACCTCTTAAAAGCACTGATTTCAATGAGTATGGATATAACTCACAAATGGTGGATCATTTATAAGCAAATAGAAGTGCTCATCGTAGTCTTCCAGTGACTCATCAACATGTTAAGTCATCCCAAAGATTTCATCTTGTGTTCCTCTTGCTTTACAATAATATTGGTATTTCTTTGAAAATTCTTCTTTCATTTGATCTTAAGCATGTATAATTCTTCCTTCCAAACCTATGAACCAATGTAATGTTGCATCCTTTAGTGTCAGGGGAAATAAGGATTGATTCTATGCATCCATTTTGTATTCATAGGTTTGGAACAACACTTCAAATTCAAACATGAAAGTATATGGATATTCTGTGGGAAACCCATAAAAGTGTGGAAGAATTGCTAGATTGATATTTTTCATCTTGGTTTCTTCATCAAATTCTGAAATGGGAAACTCATATACAAATTATTTCTTTTCATTCCCACGTTCATTCTCCATCTTGATTAAGGAAGAAAATCCCTAACCAGATGTACATGATTCAATATTCTCCATTTTAACTTTAGGGTTGTCAAATCCCCAAATGGAGATGAAAGGTCCCAACTTTTCAATGTTCACCTATGGTTCATTCGTTACAAAAGTTGTTTCCACCCTATTTTCTATTTCATAAAGAATATTTGTAACAATTTGCACTACAGAAACATACCCTCCTTGTGCACTAGTCTCAATTAACTCTATAATAGAAGGTTGGGAAGAAATATTCTCAACTTATCCCTCTATATCCTCATACATGATTATTAAAAGGATTGAGAAATAACATGCAACTGAAGAAATAGAATTGGGTATTGGATTCCAATCTTGTAGCTTCAACAATGGATTTACATGCCCAAAATAAAGAAAAGATTGAAAATTGGAATTTGCCTGACAATGATGCCAAAAAGTGACAAATTTTAGTAATGGTTGGGATTGATGAGCCTACGATGTGATAGAGATTACTCTAATTTATCGAACTTGGAACTTAATAGTTTCAAAATGCCTACATTATATGTGCATTCTTTGAGATTTTTTTTTAACAGAAACGGTTGGATTTGTATTGTATCAAAAAATTGCCAAAATTCAAAAAGATACAAATGGCAGGGTGCAGGCACCTCTGTTGATTCCATAGAAGCGATTGTGTATATCTATGGCTGAGAGAGATGTAACCATTGTTCTATATAAACTACAATTCTTCCATGTGAACATGGCAATAAACCTATTTAACAACAACATAAATTTACAATTCATAAAAAACAAATGCTAGATGTAGGGCCACCCTGGTTTTTCCTGCTGAGCTTTTGGGTTCTCCTCTGTCTGATGCGCCTCTATGAAGTGTTGAGCCTAGTTCTCCTCTGCCCGATTGCGATCTAAGAATCCTGGTGCTATAGGGACACTTTGATGGCTAGTAGGAGAATGGAAAGTCGAGGGTAGATGAGATTCATCAGTGCCAACAGAGTGAGCTGGCTATTGTGGATTTCCCAGGCGTTGAGTGACAACTCAATTCTGTCTTGTGTTTCAATTGACCCACATGAGGACAATTGCCAATTCTTGATTGTGTCAAATTTCTTATTGTTTCATTTGGGACTGAATATCTTCCATGCTTTCATGGATCCCTTGGTTTTCCTATTGAAGTTTGCGGTGGCGCGCACCTAAGAGCTCTTCAATTCTCCTGTAATCTGTTCGCAAAGCTTGGAATTTCTCATGAAGTTATTTGGTGGCGCATACTGGGTAGGAGCAAGGAGATTTGGACCTTTGCTACATAATGTAATGGTGGATGAGAGGCGAGCATGCATTGTGTAGAAGGTAGCGGGGGATGACTGAGAGAGAATCGAAAAGAAGGATGCAAGGAGAGCTCTCCAGAGCTGAAGGGAATGTAGAGCCAGGCGAGGGAGTTGTACAGTTTGAACTAAATCCAATGGGAAAGGATCAAAAAACCATTATGATCAGAGAAGGCCATCAAATATCATGAGAAAAGATGATTTTGTGTAGGATGAGAGGACGTAGCTGACGCTGAGGAGTGATGGCGGATCCTCCAGATATGTAGACGGGGATCCTTGATTAAGAGGGATAGAGGGGAGAGGGGGAGGGGGAGGAAGGGGGAGGTGAAAAAGGGGGAGGAAAAGGGGGTGGGTGTCAGGTGGAGGGGTTAGGAGAGGGAGAGAGGGTTGAGTAAAATTTTTCTTTATATTAGGTAGAGGGACGAGGGGACTAGTGAAATTAAGGATACCAAACATAAGATGAGGTTTGATTGGAATTTAGATGACTCTGTTTTAGGCTTTTGGTTGCTTTTGCCAAATTATCTGCTTGGGTGTTTTGAGCTCGCAAGAAATGGAAGAAGCTCAGGCTGATGAAGTTCTTCTTTAGAGAGTTTATTCCTGAGCGTATACCTTTAAGAGGGCCTTTTGGCGAACTTGACATACCCCACAACTCCTTTATGACTATTTCAGAATCCCATATAACAGTTAGAGTGTGAATGTTCCTCTCTTGTGTTATCTTAAGTCCCTTATAGACTGCGAGGATATTTTCTTTGTTATTAGTTACTTTCCCCAAACCCAAGGAGAAATCAACTATTTTTTGTCCCTCAAAATCATAGATAATTCCCCCCGCACTTGCCACCCTTGGGATACTTGTTGCTGCTCTGTCGAAGAAAAGAAGGGAGGTATGTTGCTGTCTTTGCTAGTGGGAGAAGTTTTTGTTGTCAAGACGCAATTTCCAATATTGTAGATTAGGAGTCGGTCTAGGAGAGGCGGGGATGGCCCTTGATGGCCCCCGAATGTAGTTGACCCAATCTTCTTCACTTAGGTCCAAGATGCCTGGGAGATCGAAACCAACTTATTTGATTATGAAGACTTATGATATTAAACCACAGATCTTAGAGAAAATGATATGCATAGGGGAAATATTATCGTGAAAAATAGCTTGATTACGAGATAACCAGAGTTCCCAAAAGACAAATTTGGGAATTTGTCTCCAGAGAAGAGTGAACTGTTTTTTATTTTTGAAGCTGCCAGCATATCTTTGTTTCCAGAGGGTAAAAATATTGTTCCAATTGTTTGGGGGAGGAGGGGAGATGGGAAGGGGAAGATATATGAGGTTCCAGAGTTGGATAGTGAAATTTCATTCCATAAAAAGGTGGGTGATGGTTTCAGAGGTTGCAAGACATAAGGGGCAACAGGAGGGGCCCTAGATGCCCCGTTTGAGGAGGTTTTTAGCTGTTAATATTTTTCCATGAACCAAGAGCCAATAAAAGGTATTGATTTTAGGTAACAAGGGGTCAGACTATATCTCTTTCTAGATTTTATGGGGGGGGTGGATCTTGAATTTCAGAGAGAAGATGGGTATATCCATCCTTGACAGAAAATAATTTATCACCCCAACTTCGAGAGTTTGAAATGGAACGATTAGGGGGAGCATAACCAACCATATTGTTGAAGAAGATGGGGAGGAATGGTTTGAGAAAATATGGAGGATTGGGCAACTTCCATTTGATCCAGTCCCCTTCGGTGCTCCAGAGGCATAAATCACAAAGTTTGGAGAAGCCATTAGCGCAACACCAATATTTGAGTGGCTAGAGAGTAGTGTGGGCGTTTAGGGGTTCACGATTGAGGATACGGTCCGACCAGATATTTATTAAATCTCCATTCCTAGGGGCCCATGAAATCTTGGCCTGAATAAGAGGAGCAACATTTTTGAGAAGGCGCCATATTGGGAAGCCCGAGAGGGTTGGGATGGGTCCATCGAAGCATCGTATTCTGGAGGAGTGGAAGTATTTGTTTAGAAGAGCTAGCTTCCACCAATCAGGTTTTCCTGTGATTAAATGCCAAGCTAGATTAGCTCCTAATGATCTATTCATTAGAGTTGGATCCTTGATGTCCAAACCTCCTTTGCTGTAGGGTTGGCATATTTTTTTCCAATTTATAAGGTGGAATTTTTTCGTATTTGTTTTTCCACTGGCCCAAAGAAAGCATCTTAGAGATCTAGAGATTTTCTCTAGTATGCCTTTGGGGGCTAGTAATCCTGAGCATTGAAAGATGGAGAGGGATGAAAGGATTGATTTTATTAAAACAATTTTCCCAGGAAGGTTGAGCCAACGACCTCCCTAGTTCTAAATTCTCGTTAATATTTTCTCAATGATTTCTAACCATGCTGAAGAACTGTAGGAATTGAGGAAAATGGACATTCCTAGTTATTTGAAATAGTTCCATGTAGTGATGATGGGGAAGCCAAATATTTTGGTGATTTTTTCTTTTATATGCCCTAGGACATGCCATCCATAAATTCTTCATTTGGATATGTTCATCTTGCCACTTGAAGCTGCGAGGAAGGAACTAAGAACATTTTGAAATCATTTGGCGGTGCATATTGTGGCTGATCCTAGTACGAGAGTGTCATCTGCAAATTGAGAGTGGTGTATCTCTTTTACCCCTCTTTCTATGTGTAGACCAGGGAGATTTCCTTTTATTCGTTCTTCTTCCAACTTTCGACCAAGAGAGTCCGCTAGAAAAATATAGAGAAAAGGAGAGTGAGGAAAACCTTGTCGAAGGCCTCTGCTTGCCTTGAAAAAATTTGCAGGACGCCCATTGAGGAGAGGAGAAACCCAAGGTGTACTGATGCAAGCTTTGATCCAATTGATAAAATTTTCTGAGAGTCCATATGCTTTGAGGATTGAGAAGAGAAAACTATGTTTGAATCAGTCAAAAGCATTTGCCATGTCGAGCTTGACGACCATACCTGGAGTTTTGGTTTTCTTGCTAGAGTGAATGGCTTCTTGAACCAGAATAATGTTATCTGTTATCTGCTTTTGTTTTAGAAATCCACTCTGATTTTCTAATATTAATTTTGTAAGAAAGGGGGAGAGTTGGGTTGTGATAATTTTGGTGAGAATTTTGTAGGAGAAGTTGCAGAGAGAGATAGGGTGGAAGCGAGAGAAATTGAAGGGATTGGATTCTTTGGGGATGAGGGATAGGAAAGTAGAATTGGTTGCCCCTCTGACTTTCTGTTTGTGCAAAGTGTAGTTTAGCATTTTCTTCAGGTCCCTTTTGATGATGTCCCAGTAGGATCGATAGAACCTGATTGGAAATCTGTCAGGTCCAGGAGCTTTGTCATGATCCAAACTCCATATTGTTTTGACTATTTCTTCCTCTGAGACATCCTGAATTAGTAGATTATTTTCTAATTATGAGACTAACTCAAGGATGTTAGAAAGCATGCCAATAGCCTCTGTATTTGTTACTTCCTCATTTGGTATCTAATATAGATTGTTGAAGTGGTGATAAGCCTTTGTTTTAATCTACTCGAAGGAGTTGATTTGCTGCCCTGAGCTAGAGGTAATGGAGGTGACTGTGTTTTTTTCCTCCGAGATTGGGCTTGCTTGTGGAAAAAGGAGGTGTTAAGGTCCCCTTCTTTTATCTAGAGGATTCTAGACTTTAGGTGCTAATGTTATTCTTCTATGCTCAGTGTGAACTAAAGATGTTGTTGCGCCTCTTTTTCTTGATTCATCAATGTTTCTGTTACTGTTTTTGATCTATTTGCTGCTGAATTTTTTTGAATTCCTTTATTTTTTTTCTTTTCTTATTGAGGGGGAGTGAAATAATTTTTCACCCATTCTTTAAGTGATAACTTTATGGATTTGAGCTTACTTTCCTAGAAAAAATTAGGGGATCTAGAGAAGGGGGTGGTCCACGCTTTTGTAATGAGAGAGGGGATGGTTGGGTTGTACAACTAGAGCTGATTGAAATGGAAGGGGAGGGGACCAAAGTTCTGGGGGAATAGGAAAGAGAGTGTAATAGGTTTATGGTCTGAGATTGCAAAGGGGAGAATTTGAGAGGAGATGACAAAAGGGGAGAGTAGGAATTTTCTTCTAATGAGGAATGGTCCAGATGAGCTACTATGTGTTGAAGGCCAACCCGTCTATTGTTCCAATTTTAGTTTCATTTTGCGGGTTTGATGTCTTGCATATCCCAATCTGAAATGAGGAAGGTGATATTTTTTGAGAAGGGATCTCTTACTTTGTTTCCTCCTTTTTTTTTCCCAAGACTGATATGGGTGTTGAAGTCTCCCTGATTATACAGGTGGAGGGGTCTATGGAGTTTATGAGATTTGAGAGAGAGATCCAGGTTGCCATTTTGTCTTTATAAGAATTTGACATGTAGACATTGACCACATAAATGATGCTATTGTTGTCCTTATTTTTTAGAACTGTTAAAATCCAGTTTTGGGTTTCAAATATTAGCTTAGGGTTCCAAATTTTCTCGTTCCATAGAGTTGCGATGCCGCTAGAGGCTCCTTCAGAGATGACTGCCGCTTCACCAGTGGTGTTGAAAATTTTGTTTGTTTCTTCAAGAAGTGATGAAGAGTCCATTTCAGTTTCCTGGAGAAGGATGTCTGAGGGGATGGACATTTTTTTTAGATCTTTTAGTGCTTCGGCTTTAAGATTACTGTCGAAGCCCCTACAATTCCAAGAGAGAAAAATCATTAGAGGGTGGTGGAGGGAGCTCGGCTGTTGTAGGTCGAGTGTTCCATTCCTCTAGTTCTTGCTTCCCTTGTTGATGTGTAGATAGTATGTTCTATAGTATGTTTCTTTCCTTGAGCCTTTTCTTTTGCGACTGCTTCTTCTTTGACTTCCTTATTTGTTCGTCACCCCGATTTTCTCAGCTTCTCTGGTGGGATATCTCCTTATTTTTCTTGATTATGTTGAGTGTGCAAGTTAGTGACTATATTTTCTTGCTTTGAGGATCCTTGTGTTTCCTCCACAGAGGGATCATTTGCATTTGACTCATCGATGATTCTGATTAGGGGTAGTTCAGGGGGAGAAGGGTTTGAGGCTAAAGGAGGGTCCTACTTTGAGGAGGTTTCTCGTAATGGATCAAAGGGGTTATGGCTGAGGGTTATGGTTGAGGGTTATGGCTGAGGATAGGAGGGGGATTGGAGGGAAAAGAGGGGGCATTTTTGGGAGGGGGTTTCAGATAAGGGTTTTTTGAGGGGGTTCTATGTTAGGCAGAGGGACTGAAGGTCTTGGACGAGATCCATTATTTTTTTCGTTGGAGTTTTTTTGCGAACCTATTGCCATCCGTGTTCTTGTGGAGATGCTTCAGTTTCTAAGGGTTGCTTGTTGTTTGGACAGTTCTTTGCAAAGTGGCCGTATTCATGGCATGATTTTCATTTGAATGGGAGCTGCTCATAATATAATTTTTGGATGTGGGCTTTAATTTGATTGATTTTGGGAGCCCTTTTTCTAGATCTACTTCTATGAAGATCCTGGTGCAGGAATAAACACTGGATCTGGGTTCTTCCCTATGAATAAATTTTCCTAGGGTGTATCCTATGCTTTTTAGGACTTCATCACCTCAGTAATGAAAAGGAAAGTGTGGAAGCCTTACCCATACTGGCACAATTGAAGGAATATTGTTTTCTAGGTCGAAATCAAGCGTCCATTTGTTTAAATATAACCCTCTTGGCCCAAAGAAATATGGATTGTTTATGAAAATAAGATCTCTGTCCGATTTAAGCTCGAAATAGAAAATATATAATCCCTTACCGCAAAAGAAGTGGTTCATGCATCCTTGGACCAGGGGATGCCAGTTCTGCTCAATCTAAATATCTATTTGTCGAGGTGAGGGCCAAAGGCCTATGAACTTTTTGACGAGTTCTCTAGAGGTGAAGGAAAGAGATTTTCTTCTTGCCGTGGTGCAGGGAATTAAGACTTTAGGGATCTGCTCCAGGTTTTTGACAAACTGAGAGGTGCTGGGTCACATTGGAGGAGGGAAAAGAGATCCTATGAGGGCCTTGAAGGCGATGACTTCATATTGGAAGTTCAGAGGGGGATCAGGGTCTGGATTCACAGATACCATAGAGGTCTGAGAGGGCTAAGGGGGACAATGACCTAGGAATCGCTGGAGGAGAAGGCCTAGGGTTTCTCAGTGATAGGTATGGATAAAAGTAAGTGCATTCGTTGATATTTCAGTTATTGGGTTTATTAGTATACTAATTAAATGTTTTTTGGGGTTCTTTTCTTGATTTAATCTATTATGTTCTATCTCTACTCTTACCAAATCATGAAGATGAATCACTTTCTAGAAAAATTCGAGCTTCTACACCTTGATTTGTCAGAGTCACCTACAAGTCAACTAAACATTAACTAATCTAAGTGATGTAGATGAATCACTCTGCAACAAACTCTAATTTTACGCACCTTGATTTGTTGCACTCACTACATCACTAATTAGTCCTTGGCTAATATAAACTCTAGAGACAATTCAACTGAATTTAATCCAAGGGATACCAATTGGTGGCTTCATAGAACTACTCTAGAGGAGTCTAAGATGCAAAATTAGCCTACAATTCCTTGAGCAATTCAACCAAGGGTAACAAAAGAGGTACCATTATGTGGCTTTGTTGAACTAAATCAAAGAAATAAAGACTTATGAAAGTAAACCTAAATCCTTCTAACCACTTCGTTAAAAGTAACACATGATAATTTAATTTCTGTGGCTTGCTGAGTCTACCAGTTAGATTCTATCTTGCATAAACAAGCCTAAATTGCAGGAAACAAAATAACAAAAAAGATTAAAGAATTAAAGGTAATGACTACTCTAGTTGCACTATTTAAACCAGGAAATGAAATTTCATAAACCACAATGTCGAAAACAAGAAATATAGAAAATATTAGAAGTACTACAAATAGTGGGACTATCAACCACTGCATGTTGTAAGAACAAGCCCTTTCTTTGCATCTTATTGGATGATTGCGTAAAACATAACTCAACAAAAAAAAAACTCAGTAACTGTAATTCAGAAGATAAACTATTCTATTAAATTCAATGGTGAACCCAAATGGTTCTCATGTCCATTTATTTTTATGGTTTCATCAAAAGAACTTGGGAAATTGCCCCATTTTTAGAACATAACTCATTTACCAAAAAAAACATTTTCCTATCCTTTAGGGTATTTTATCTACAAACTAAAAGAGAAAAACATGGAGAGATTCTCTCCTAGAAAAGTGGGCAGTGATCCAATAGTTACATGGTAGTTTAACTGCTTCCTAAGTGCACTGCCATGGATCCCAAAAGTGTGATATCATGATCTTGGAGGAACATGTGCACCCAAAATCTGGATGCATGAAAACCAATTTAGTTTGAATCTTTTCTCATGATTCCATGCAACTCAAGAAGTGACGAACTTGTTGGCAACTGAAAATGATTTTGTAGAAACTCACTCACATGTTGATGAGAAACTATTCAACATGCTACCATATGAAAAATTCAATCATAAGTCCTACAAATGGAAATGAGTTCCAACACAATGAGGTGTGACATCATCCTGTAACTTGAATAAGAAACTATTTACAATCCCAAGCATGTAAATTCATGCATTTTGTTCTCATTTTGAGAAAAAATCATCTATTAAACATAAAATTTAGAGTATGAATATGTAAGGTACCCAAGGTGATAAACGTGTATGTATTTGATAAAAAAGGCATAAAGGAAAGACTTAAATGAGAAAAATTAAGGGAAAATGATGAGGAAATAGATGAGCAAAATAAGGTAATTATCTAGCTCATCACATACATATTGAAAATCAAAGATACGTGTAAGGTGAACACTAGTTTTTTCTAAAGTGTCTATCTCAAGTGGAGTGAAATATTGTTTCTGTTTGTTAAGTAATTTTACTATAATCTTTTATTGATCTCTAGAAACTTGAAAAATAATTGTTGAAGACAAATTTTTTATTTAGAGGACTCGTAGGAAACTCCAATGCTAATATTGACTCTATGTTGAATATCCTGGATGACCACCCCATAAAGACTTGGCGTTGAGACAATGAAATGCAATTCCATGACATAATTGTCAACTAAATCACCATGTTTAGTGTTCTTCTTGTGTATGTTAATTTTGTGGGTTATGGGCTTGTAAAGTTGTAAACTTGTATTGGAAGGTTGTGCCATGGAATGCAACCATTTCTAATTATGTGAGAGCTCACCCCCATCAAGCCTTGCAATTATTCAATGAACTAAAAGTCAAAGGCATAAATCCCAAGTCAATCACCATGTTTAGTGTTCCAACCATGTGTGTTGATTTAGACAAGGTAAGTAGATCCATGTTTATGCACTAAGAAATGCATTTGAATCTAGTACTTTTATGGGAAATTGTCTTGAAAACTTGTACTGAAAGGTTGTGTCATGGGATGGCACCATTTCTATTTATTCCTAGAATTTCCATACCCATGAAGCCTTGGGGAGATTTTCAATGAAATATGATTCTAGAACATGCAACCCAATTCAATCACCATGTTTAGTGTTTAGCTTGTGTGTGCTATTTTATTGGCTCAAGAACAAGGTAAGTAGATCTAATGCTTTTGCGGGTGATGGGATAACTTGTATTGAAAGGTTGTGTCAAGGAATGAAACCAATGCTAGTTGATCTAGCTTATGCTCTTAACATTAGATCATCTAGATCTTGAACAAGTTGTGATTGTGGAGACAACCCATATAATTTGAGATTGGTATTGGCTATTTATTTCTAGTTTTCTTATCAGAACCATGTACTAGACAATCTAGTAGCCATCGTTGTCTATTATGTATGCCATGCCATAACATATGTTTAAAGTTTTGAGATTGCTCTAGCTCCTTGTCTACAAAGTCCTTATATGGGGCCAAGGCCACCTCCTGATACCTTTTTTATTATTTATAGTTTCTCTTGCTTTCTCCTTTCTTCTTCCCATAAAGTTTAAAAATTGTTGCTAGCTACTTACTTACTGGTTAGCAAAACCCTCCAACTTATGGAAACTCATTGCCTTGTGAAGTCTGCATTAAGATATATAATTGGGACTCAAAATAATGTCTAGGTTCCTTATACAATTTTTTTTTAGTATCGTCTATAGGGTTTTAGTGGTGGTTTTGAATCATTTCTAAAGCAACTTTTGGGGGTGGTTTTGAATTGTATCCAAAAAACAATTTGGGGTTAGTTTTGGAAAAAACACCTCCAAAAGCATCAACACTAAAAAAAATGCCTTTTAATGGTGGTTTACAAAGAGTTTTGAACCCCCCTTAAAATTTCCTTTGAGGGAGGGATGATGGAAACACCCACCTCAAAAAAAGACTTTTAAAGGGGGTTTCAAAACTCTTCTAAAACCACCGTTAAAATGATTTCGTTTTAGCATAAGTGATTTTGGAGGTGGGTTTTCTAAAATCACCCTTAATTACACGTTTAGAGACATAAAATTTCCCCTAATTCCATTAGCCATGAAAGGTCTAAAATGTAGTTTTGATCAACCCCTAATTAATCCCTAAATACCCCAAATTAACCCTTAATGAATCCTAATTACCCCAAATTATCGCCAATTAACCCCCAACTACCCCTAATTGACCATTATTTAACCCCTAATTGACCCTTAATTATCCCCTAATTAACCTTGAATTAACCCTAGTAATAACCCCTAATTAACCCATGCTTACCCTACTTATCCCCTAATTACCCTAAACAACTTTGTGAACCAAACTGGTTGGTTCACAAAATTGTTTGACCATTTTACACACCTTTGCTAAAAAATGAAAAAATGGCACCTCACCCTGTCTAAACTCTAGGTTTGTGTTATATAATCATGCCCTCTTCACATGCATCTTTGAACATTATGGCTTGAAGAGGCCATTTGTTCATTTGAGAAATTCAGATTTGTTGGTTTGTTTCATTTGATTCCCTTTTTCTCTTATGGATATCAATAGTTTAATGGATAAAAACATTTTAGTTAGTGCTCTCACAAGAGAAATGGATTTCACCAAACTAGGTGTTGGTCTTAAAGTCTACACCTGACTGCTAAAAGGTAGAGCTAGGCCACATCAGGTTTTGGAATGGATGTTTTTTTGGTTATTTGATTTTGTTGGTCATTTGGAGGGTTTGTTTACCAAGACAAGAACATGGTTGGGTTGGAAAAATGATATGGATGAGGGCCCTCATTGTCTGGTGGAACACAAATGACAGACAAGTGAGGTAATAGAGGAAAGAACGCGAGAAACAACAAACCACTCAATGAATAATCTGCTGTAAGAAGTTTAATACTTAAAATATTATTTCAAGGCATTAAACATGTATCCAAAACACAATTAATCCCATAGGTTGAAATAGAAACAAACCTTCACCAAAGCATTAGTTGTTTTACAAGTTGCATATCAGTAAAGACAAGTTATACATTAGCAGAAGGAAATGAAATGTTCTTTACACAAATAAAAAAATGTATTCAAGATAAGATTAAAACACATGTAGATTTGGACATAAACACATTGTCATCAAGAGTATATTCACCAGGTAGAGATATTTAATCCATGCATAGAACAAGTTCAACCAGTTTGATGTATTGATATTCTTTTCCCAAAAACTGAACCCTCAAAACCTACAAAAAAAACATATTTATCAAAGTTGTAGAGGCTCTCGTCCATCTGGAACTGAGGATTAACTCTACACTATCAGTTGGAGAACAACTTATTGACATAATGTATACTTTAAAATTGACTTAACTAAAAGAAGTGGTTCATATCAAACAAAAATGACCACTTATTATGCCTTAATCTAAAATGACTTGAACTTAAATAACTAAAACTGCTACTAATGATAAACCAAACTGATGCATATGCTGAATCGAACTGAGTCTTTGAAAGAACTAAATAGGACTGATAGAGTTGGATTCTGAGTCAAGCACTTGTATCCATTCACATTGTTGGAGGCTAACTAGGAAATAACTGGATAGATAAGCATCCGTTTTAGATATTTATTCATAACAACGTTCTTCTTCTTCAAATTATTTCCTTGAGGAAGGGGCAAGTAATATGGTACTTCATCTGTAGTCTTGGATACCTTTTCCTCAATTTAGATTACAACTTTCCTAATTCTTGGTTGTGGTGTTGCAGGGTTTGGATCTAAAGCTTTAGTTCTTGTACCTATTGACTGTCACCAAGATTTTTTGTCTTGACTATAACCGACCTTTTCTTCTTGTCCTTCTCTGTGATGGACTAGTTGTGGTATGCTAGTGTTCTTCTTCTCCTCGTCCTCATGTCATACCCACGAATTACCTCAGGTTCCTTTGAATCCGAGCTGTTTCCAGATGAGTAATCTGATGCTATATACTTGCTATGTTTAGAAAGTCATTTGAGACTTGCAAATCTATAACTTCACCTGTAACATGGAATTTTCTTCATTTGTCCCCATTTAAATAATACTTTAATCATGCAATTAATGAGGATAAGCCACTTCGACAATTAGACATTCAATAGATTTTGAACGAAGAGTTTAACTATCTCCCGAATGACCAAACTCGCGAAGTCATTAACCAATGCTTATCTCTAAGCAAATTCACCAGAGATTAAGATACTTTAATCATTTAATATTTTAGGACTTCGGGGATCCGGGCTTTAGGAAACTGTGTTTTCCCTGGATTAAAATCTCTTGGAGTGTTGTGACATGTTGTCACAATAAATGACGTGTCATAAAAATGAGAGTGACATGTGTCACCTCAAATAACACAGATGACGTAACCAAAGTACCTGAAATGAGTGCCACTTGTCATTTGAAATCAATTGACAAGTGGAATATGACACGTCAGCTGAAAAGTAGTTTATGAGAAAGGGTCTCCAACACTTCGACATTTCAAGGCTCCGACACTTCAACACTTCGGGGCTCCGACACTTCGGGGAACTGTGTTTTCTCTGGATTAAAATCTTCCGGAGTGACATGGAAACCACTTTGACAATTCAATTTTAAGGGATTTTTAGGATTGAAAAAATAACAAGCTTGGACGCTCGAATGCCAAAGTCTCGGAGTAAAACTTCATATTGATTTGTGGTTAAAACCTCATGATTTTGAAACTTCGAATGCACAAGAGTCATTGATCTTTATTGACTGTCTGGTCTCGACCATAATTTTTTTTAATCTGTCTGTTGCTCACAACCTAAGCTTGAAATCCACTACTCTGGATTGCTGCATCTTTCTTTTTGGACATTTCTGTGCATATAAAGGACTTGGTCAACCTACTGCACACTCAATCAATGGTAAACATGATGAAACATGTTTCAAAATCAAATCAGAACATGTAATCAACAAAGCAATACAATGATGCAAAGTAAGTAAATACCGGTAGGGGCCATTGACCTTGAGTCATTAAATCACATAGAATAAACTTATCAAGCAAAAAACAAAAATCATACTTGATGGATGTATAGGGTAAAGGAGGGAAAGGGCAGGGGTGCAGACCTAGGTTACAACATTGACACCAACATTGGATCCAACCGGGGATGACACTTCCCTGTGAGGTGATAAGAATAATAGATCAGGTGCCTTCTCAAAATATGCTCCCACTTGCTGTAACATACCTCTGTTTCTATCTGCCAGCCATGCTCTCTGTCTTTATTCAATATGAAACTTAAAATTGCAGCTACACCCCAGTGCCTTTTTTGGGATATGGAGTCTCTTATTCAAACAAGCTACTGAAAACCAACACACTGAAAAAAAATCTACAAATTGAAAATTAAATGCTCTAACTACGAGCTTATTCTCATACTCCTGATCAACATAAGTCAAGATGATCATGCAACATGAAATTTCCAATACAACCAAGCAAGCAGGTGTATGACAACATAACCTTGCTTGTTGCAGTTGAATAAAAGAATGCAAAAATACTAAGATTTTTTCAGAGGAAATTGAATGGGAAGCTTATACTTATAGCTGCAACTTGATTGCATGGAAAATGATGTAACATTTAATACCTCTAGGAAAGCTAACTCCATGCAAGTGGCCACTGGATCTGTAAAATCATGGTGCATGTTCAATTCATACCAGAAACCAAATTCTTCTTTGTGATTTCAATATCATCTCCTCCACTGTTCTCTAAATAATCCGCTTCATAATTCTCATAGATGGGATTACTGCTAAGGAGTTCCATCTATATCATTGTAGAAATCTTCTCCTCATCATCAATAGATTTATCATAGATGGGATGGTATTTAAAAATTCCTGAAACTTGAACTTCAAAATCCTCCATTTCATGACATCCTTGGGAAAATGGTTGCGTTATAACAACCTGATCTATGTCAACTTTTGGAGAAACAATCTCATCATCACAAACATTGTCAAATGTTTCTACATAATTCTGATCAACTTGGAGAAGATTTCACAAGGGGATGACTCTTCTTCCACTTGTTTAACATCAACTTCCTTCTCATTCATACTACTAGAGGAGCCAACTATAGAATTCTGTATATAAAAATCAAACTCCTCACATCAATTTTCAAAAAGAAAATCAACCGGAAAACACCTTTTACAATGATCATTAAATGTTGCATGAAATGTTTTCAGTGAAGAAATGCTAGCAAGAGGCAAGGATCGATACCATTCATGAGCATATCCCTCTAATGATTACATGGACATCTTCATTAATACATCCTCATGACGTATACCCAACTGATACATGACCTCATGGAATTCAAGCAAATGATATGCATGGTTATCATCTCTAAATCTGGGCAAGTAATCACCCCACTCATCTATAGTAGGAACAACATTTGACAAACCAAGAATAACAAAGGAATCAAAAGGAGTGAACCTCCGAGCCAAGATGGATTCCATATGAAAATATGACTTCTTGAAACTGTGGAGTCGCCACTGGATCCTTTAACCATGGAGTTGCTAGGTGAATGATCTGCAATTTGAATGTGTTTGGATTTTGTTCACCACAAAAAAAAGATCTTATCGTTTCCATTCCCCCAAGGAAAGATTGCTTCGTTACTCTGTTCCTTGACAACGACACCAGAAGATATTGGTCCTAAAGTCTGCACCTGACTGCTAAAAGGTAGAGCTAGGCCACCTCAAGTTTTGGAATGGTTGTTTTTTTGGTTATTTGATTTTGTTGGTCAGTTGGAGGGTTGGTTTACCCAGAAAAGAACATGGTTGGGTTGGAAAAATGATATGGATGAAGGTACTCCTTGGCCAGTGGCACACAAATGACAAACAATTGAGGTAATAGAGTAAAGAATGTGAGAAACAACAAATCACTCAATGAATAATCTGTTGTAAGAATTTTAATAGTTAAAATATTATTTCAACGCATTAAACATGTATCAAAAACACAATTACTCCCACAAGTTGTAATAGAAACAAACATTCACCAAAGCACTAGCTATTTTACAAGTTTCATATCAATAAAGACAAGTTATACAATAACTGAAGGAAATGGAATGTACTTTGCACAAATAAAAAATTGTATTCAAGATAAGATAAAAACACATGTAGATTTGGACATAAACACACTGTCATCAAGAGTATATTCACCAGGTAGAGAGATTTAATCCATGCATAGAATAGGTTCAACCAGTTTGATGTATTGATATTCTTTTCTGAAAAATTGAACCCTCAAAACCTACATAAATTGTATATTTACCAAAGTTGTAGAGGCTCTCATCCATATGGAATTGAGGCTTAACTCTACACTATCAGTTGTAGAACAACTTATTGACTTAAGTAAACACTGTTGGAGTATAGTAATGTATACTTTAAACTTGACTTAACTAAAATAAGTGGTTCATATCAAACACAAATGACCACTTATTATGCCTTAATATAAAATGTCTTTAGCTTAAATAACTAAAACTATTTCTAATGATAAACCAAACTGATGCATATGCTGAATCGAACTGAGTATTTGAAATAACTAAATAGGCCTGATAGAGATGGATTTTGAGTCAAGCTCTTGTATCCATGCACATTGTTGGAGGCCAACTGGGAGATAACTAGATATATAAGCATCTGTTTTAGATATTCCTTCATAGCAACATTCTTCTTCTTCAAATTATTTCCTTGAGGAAGTGGAAAGTCTTTTGGTACTTCATCTAGAGTCTTGGATACGTTTTCTGCAGTTTAGAGTACAACTTCCCTAGTTCCTGGTTGTGGTGTTGCAAGGTCCGGATATGAAGCTTAAGTTATTGTACATGTTGACTATCATCAAGATTTTCTTTCTTGACCGTAACCAACCTTTTCTTCTTGTCTTGCTCTGTGATGGACTTGTTGTATTGTACTTCTACTCGTCCTCATGTCATACCTGCGAATTGTTAGGATATTTAGACACTTAGGAGTCAGTAATATCTACTTTTTCTATTGTGTCGTTAGGTAAAAGTGTATTTTATAGTGTGTTTCTTTAGTATGCATTAGTATGCATTTGTAGTTAGGAAATCTGATGGTCACGATATGTTCTCGACATAGAGTGATCCGACGGTTCATACTCTCCTCGATATCAACATCCATTGATCCGTGGATTAACATCCAATTGGTCCATGATATCTATTTAAAGGTGAGATCGGAAGAGC
>CBVK0102228769.1:0-12079 GCA_900067695.1 Picea abies
AGACACTCAATCTCAACCACCCATCTAATCCAATCTCAATCGTTGGATGTGAAACTCCTCACCTACCACCATGATGTCGATTAGGGTAGGAGGGCACACCCTAGCTAGGGTTGTTGTTCATTCATTGTTTGGAGAGAAAGAGAGCAAGAGAGAGGTCGATCTTGAGAAGAGGCAACATATGCAGAGCTAGGGCATAAGTTTCGAGGCAACTAGCAAGCATGGGTTTCAAGGCAGCAAACAACAGAGAAAATAATCCATACAGTACGGATTTGAAGGAGGTCGTACAACCATAAATGTACACATATTTCAAGGAGGACAACAACATAATTTTCTGAGTGTATTGGAATGTAATCTAAGGTTGTCATACAACATTTATTGGCACAGATTTCAAGAAAAGTGTTGGGCACATTTTTCTGAGAGAGAAAATCCATACAGTCCATACGGACCTGCACAGAAATCGAGGGATGTACTATCTATTAATTTTGGGCACACTTTTTGAGGGTATTGGCATGGTTTTCAAGGCATTGTACTGCTAGAATTTTCCGTACAGTCTTGGCATAATTTTGGCATGAAATTCTAGACAGTCCGTACAACATTTATTGCTGGTACAACTATAAAGTGTACGGATTTCTGGGACAGAAATCGAGGAGCTTCATCGGACAGTTCAAAAGGAGTCTTTGCAGAGCAAGAAGGCTGAGACAAGTTTTTGTTATTTTTCTGAAGATGAATATGCTGTAAAAGAATTTCTCAGAAGCCCATAAATAATAAAATCCCTCTCTCACTGGTTTTCCCCTTGTGGGTTTTTCTAGGGTCGTTGTTAGACCAAAAATCACTATGTTATTTTTCTGAGTTTATGTATTGTTGATTTTTCTGAGTTTATGTATTGTTGATATATTTTATTTCTACGTTAAATCAATGTTCAGAATCCTCATGTTTTAGTTCTGAAGTTTATTTCTATGTTGAGTTTAATTGGCTGTCATAAATCTGGGTTTGGGCATTAAACATTGGCTGAAAAATCAGCGAGACTGAAACTGGGTTGGGGTCTGAAATTTTACAGTGTTTATGGGCAGAAGCAGCAAAAACAGCAGTACATGTACAAAACAGATTGTCCCATAGTGCACTTGGGTTCAAGACCTCTCTCACTGGTTTTCCCCTTGTGGGTTTTTCTAGGGTCGTTGTTAGACCGAAAATCTCTGTGTTAATATTTTTATGAGTTTATGTGTTGCTGATATTTTATTTCTACATTATAAACGATGTTCAAAATCCTCATGTTTCAGTTATGAAAATTATTTTCTGTTGAGTTTAATTGGTTGTTATAAATCTGGGTTTGGGCATTAAACATTGGTTGAAAAATCAACTAGACTAAAACTAGGTTGGGGTCTGAAATTTTACACCACCAGTTCTCAATGTCATACTTGTATATCCAGTGAGGCATCCTCTATAAACTCCCTCTAAAGATCGGTCCCGACAACATAACCATTTGTTGGCGTAAATTCGAGACCAAGATTGTCGGTGGTTTGCCAACAAAGAGATTCGTTGTAGTCTATGAATGTTGGAATTTTCAACATTCCGTAAGAGAAGGAGGTCTCACCCAAAGCATAGCCGAGACATATACAATTAAGGGAGTTATAGACAATACCTAATAAAATCTATTTTTACAATGTGCAGATCCATAGTTCAACCATTAAACTCATGTCACGACAACATTAAGACAATCCACAGTTGGTGTCATTTTCATCATCGACGTTTTGAATCCGAATCAGGATTCATCATCAGGACTAATCGTCGAAACTACTCACCACAATTATCTGGCAATTAATCTCGAAACTACTCACCACAGAAATCTAAAAACAACATTAAGACATTAACATGAATAAACATATACTCAATAAATTCATAGATCCATTAACATTATCAACATATAACCATGAAAATAAACTTTTTGGGCCCCAAACACATCATCATACTATTTGTAGACAATATAACACTACATTCATACATCTCATATTTGACTGATCTCTTCTCAAAACGCATGGATCACCATTACATTATCTCTCCTGGAGATATCAGGATTTTACAACACATGATAACACTCTGTAGGATTTAATACAATCCTTTGAGAGACCTGTCGACTAACCAAACAACTATCTCTTCCTCCGTAGTAAATCAACTGAACTCTCTAGCCAACGAACTCCTCCACATGTTTATACTTGCACTGCCTTGTCAAGGTCACTTGACTAAATCAAAACCTCTTCTTTCTTCCCTCAATATTTTCATTTCTCGACTGGTTTCCGAGCTTCCACTTGTCGCGCAACTTGTTTGAATTTGTCCATCTCTTGCTCATCCTTTTCGTTTTATCAAAAACATTCAAAACGAACGGCCCAACAGGAGGCTCATATTACATGCCAAGTAGGTTAGGACATTTCAAACTGTAAAGAGAAGCTTCCATTACATACATGTGACCCTTGAGATGGTGAGAGTTGGACTAGGTTTCTTCTCCCAATCATGAAGGGACAATATATGCTTTATTGCTTCAATATAGAGGCTATTTTTTAGTTTCTTGGCCTCGAATTGCACACTCCAAGCCTCTAATATCTTGATTATAGTAGACAAATTAGTCTTCATAGTTGTTAATTCGATAGGGAAAGCTTTCACATAACTGTGCATTTCATTTACATCACTTACGTTGGCTAGCTTGCATGCACATTGTTTGATTGCAAGTTAGACCACATTCCAATCTAGAATGGCATGAGACACACAATTAGACTCTAACATATTTGACGTTGAGAAGAGAGGGGAAAATTAGAAGAAATTCCACGAGAGAAAGAGTGAAAATGATAAATAACAATCCCATGCATATTGATCAAGTTAATTAAATGTCAATATTAAGCAAGGAGTTCTCCATTGGAACCACATGGAAAACTATCAATTAAGTTGTTAAAACTCCTCTAGTTTCATATTTTCTCCCATAGATGTGTAGCATCATGGATAGATGTGTAGCATCATGGAGATGTTTGATGTAACTCATTATAAATCATAAAAATAAATAATAAATAATAATAAAAATAAAAAATAAAACTTTTTTTAGTTTATGAGATGACTGGGTGGCAAGATTGTTATACCCTCTTGAACACACAACCATGATGGCTCTCATGGGATTGGAGTGGACTCGTGCTCTCCATGTCTTCTTTCCAACCCCATAACATATTTTTTGGATTTATAGATCTTTTGTTAGGAAATTCGTCATTTGCAACATTCAAGTGCTTTTTGATGTGAAAGAAAGATGCAATGTGAAAGGTTTTTAGCAGTTGATTCATTGTGTGAAAAAATCTTGCAATGGCAGTAAAGGGATCGCGCAAGTCTATAAATGCTTGAACAATTATAATCAAATACACAATTGCAATTACCATGACTTCCTTTTTATTAATATTTTCAAGGAATTCGAACTTCTAAAACATGACAAAGACCTCTACCTCATTCTTAATGAAATGACCTAGACCCGAAGAAAACTTGACCTTCGAAGATCCTTGAAGGTCGAAGATACCCGACCTTCCATCCCTCTCAAAATCCTTATCATTACTTTTAATTCATGTTGATATAAAATGTATCTTATCCATTATAAATAATACACCAATGAATTAAAAAGTTTATTCTTTATTTGAAAATATATTAAATATAATTACCAATAAATTACAATTAACTATAAAAATAATTTTTTAGCTAAAAATCATTCTATCATTTTATGTTGATATAAAATGTATCTTATAGATTATCAATTATAAGTTATAGATTAGTGAATTAAAATATTTATTTTGTTTGAAAATATATTACATATAATTATAGATTAGTGAATTAAAATATTTATTTTATTTGAAAATATATTACATATAATTGATTAATAAATTACAATTAATTATAGGAATGGTTTTCCATAATACTTTATAATTTAGTATAAAAAAATATATTTTATAATTTAATATACTAAAATTTGTAATATTCATAACATAAGTTGATTCAATATAATATTTTAAAAATAATATAAATAAAAAGTGTAATATATATACATATATATTTTAATAAAAAATATAAATTAAAATAAATTTATGTTTATTATCATTAAACTATCATCTTTAAAATTGAAAATAATAAAATATATTCACATTAAATATTTTTTTAAATTTAATAATAAATCATTAGAATTTGAATTATCTTCCATATTTTAATAGTTTTTTGAGATTTGCTAATGCAAGTTTCCTCCTTTAAAGTCAACAGACAAATTTACTGTAAAACAAATATTAATAATAAGAGGTCCCTCACACAAATTTATTGTATGACAAATATTAATAAGAAGAGGTCCCTCACACAATATATTATGCCTACCATTGCTTTACAGTGAGAAAACGTACAACTCTGAGAGTAGTTCTCTTGTAATTATATGAAATACTATTCTGCATTGGAATCCATATTATGAGTAATCAAGCTATTATATCTTTTGTGTTTCCCCAAATATTCTTTCATTTCACATTCTGTACAACACATTTTATCCTGAATATTTTTTTTCCAATATTGTTTGTCTTATATAAGCCATTGTTTTAACTTTTTTTGTCAAAGCAATATCTTTTAATTATTAAAATGATATTACAAGATTATAAATTTTTAAGAAAGTGGGTCATAACTGAACACTCTTTACTTTTCTTTGAATTCATGAAATTCGAATATTGGGCGTTTCTCTCTCTGTGCGGGAGATATTGAATGTACGTTGATACTCTTATCATTTCAAGAATCACAGATTTTACTTTAGCCACCAAGTCAGCCAACACTCCCTTTGTTTTCAACTTTATATGGGTCCCATCCAGGAATATGAAAATAAATTAGGTTCAAGTCATGAACACCTTTATAGACAATCTAGGAGGCCAATTCAAACTCCAATACTGCATGCACACAGTTTAAATGTAAAAGTATTGACAGGTTACTTTTACTTTTTCTGATAAATGGATAAAAGCTGAATAGAGGATGAATGAGATGGGCGGTGCTGTAAAAGTATTGACAGGTTACTTTTACTTTTTCTGATAAATGGATAAAAGCTGAATAGAGGATGAATGAGATGGGCGGTGCACAACTTGTGTTCTTTTTTCCAACTTTATTGTCATTTGGAGGAAAGGCCAGAATGACCTTTGATTTTTCTGAATTTTAGTTGAGTAGGTAAAATCTACTAAATCTGACACAAATGGAGGTAAAATAAAAATTAAAATGCAGCTCTGAGTTTGACTTGTATGGCAATGATATCTATAGACAACAACAGAGCTAAATTTTTGCAATGAATTCTGTGTTGAATACTGCAATGATTTCAATACTCACATGTAATATCACACATTCTATCAATAATTTCTAACATTATTCTAAATTGATATCCATGTTTGTACAATGGGCCACAAAATAAGTATGCAGATTGACAGACAGCAAGATCAGGCTATTTGCAAAAGCCTGCAGCAACACAAGACAGTGACGTTATATATAGTTGATGGTATCTGCAACTCTTGGAAAGCTGGAAGGCTAAAGGACTAAATCTTAATTATACAGACTGTTAGATTACAGAAATGTTGTTGCAGCCTTTTAGTTTAATTTCTCCTGGGGCCAGAACTCAGCATTTTTAACTTTGCAAACGCTTTCCAAAACTCCAATTGGTGATATGTCACCCATCACTGTGACCTTCTTTTTCTCCAGATCTATAGCAAATGATGTCACACCTGGCACATTTGGACACCAGACTTTGTGTATTCAGTCACAAAAATTGCTTACAGATATGATGTTGGTGTATACATATATTGACAGATCACATACATCATTAAGTAAGCAGGCTGAAGAAGTGTCACCTTCCATTTTTGATATGTGTTTGCTGACTTTCCTGGCACAGCCATGGCAGTGCAATGAGACTCTCAACACCACTACCTGCACAACACAAAAGAAGATAATATGTAAGAATTATAAACAACATATATACAATGATTGCATACTGTGAGTTATCTAAAGTGTGTATGATATATTCTATGATTTCATAGAATTAACAAGCAGACCTATGAAAACATATGATCAATACTGAAGTGAGCATAAATGGATATTGAATCCACATGAATCTCACCTCTGGATTTTTCCTTAAGGTTTGATCCTGTTCTTCAGTTGTAATGGGTTGGACATTCGTAGCTCTCAGCAGGTCAGAAGCTCGAACCTCCCCAACTGCACTTGTAGACTGCCCCAGTAGAAGCTGTGTGTGCTCCGAGATCTGAGAGTCTTGCCTTTGAAGGTATCGTCTCCCCGCAGAAAAACAGAGTGCAGAGGAAGATGGAGAAATACAGAAGATGTTCAATATGCCCATCAGCTTCATATTTACAAATCACAAAACTATCTCGAGACTGAAGCACTAGAACACAAAAATCCCTAAGACAAAATTATCTCGAGAGTGAAGCACTAGAACCAGTAACCCCATATATATCGTTTTGGGGGTATTGATGATCTGAAACTTGTCTATATATATATATATATATATATATATATATATATATATATATATTTCTTTTGGAGTATTGCTGAACTTAAACTTACGTGTGTATCAGTATAAATTTGGTAAAACAAGGTACAGTCAAAATGTATAAGCACTGAAGCAACCGAGGCCATACGACGAGGTTGTCCACATCGGACTAGCTTCCTTTTTCTATATGATCTATGCCCTATTTTTGAAGCTCTGTATAGGTGGGTATGGTTAGAAGGGACTCAACAATCCAAGTACAGCCAGCTGCCTAAGCAGGGACAGCACGCTAAAAAGAATCGGTGGCCAATACAATTTGCCCATCACGTGGACTACCTTCCAGACAATAATATAATATTCTGCACCCAGATGGGTTGGTGGCGCTTCTCTGCCAAATATCACATGACTATGGTGAAGATGAAGAAAAAAAACAGCTGTGATCAACTTATTTGAAAGTCATGATAAATCTTTGAAATGAAACTAAATTTGTAGAATCATATCTATACAACCTACTTCCCACATTGAAATTAAAAATATATATAATTTTTATTTATTTTTAAATAATTATTTAAAAAATAAAATAAAAAAATAACTTAAATATATCTCAATCCTACCTTTTCAATATGGACTTTTTTGAAAAGATGATTCTTATTAATTCATTAAAAGATATGAGTGATTGCACCTTGAGGCCTCCATATCTCAATATCTCCATCCAATAGAGGGGTATTGTGGGTATAATAGGTTTTTCCAATAAAGGGGTATTGTGGGTATAATATGTTCTTGATTTAAATCAACTTTAAAGATATGAGTGATTGCACCTTGGATATGATAGATACATTGTGTATAGTTGGATTATTTTAAATGTTTTGATTCAAATAAAAAAGGTATTTGTAAATATTTAGTATTTAAATTTTTGTATAGTGGAGTTTTTTGTCTTATATATAAGGAAGTTTTATATATTAATTTGGTATTTAGTTTGATCTTAATTTTAAAATTAGATTATTATTATTATGATAAAAATTTTAAATATGAAATTAGTCAAAATTTTAATGTTTTTGAAAACATTTATATTAAAATAATGATAAAACTTTTTAACGAGTTTACATGTTCCTGATGATGGGTGAAATACCCACTCATAAAATTGAGCATAATAATAAAACCCAATTTTAATAAAAATTAAAAGGTTAAATCTAAACTAGATAACTGAGGCACCAATAAAATGGAAGAGTTTCAAGATAGTGCTTAGGGGGCCTTTTATCCACTTTGAATTTGTTAATCTAAATGACCAATTTGACATATTGTTGACAATTATATTTAAACGTACATGCTAATTAGATCGATTTCTTAAGAGTAATAATCAGGAGAAAGTCATCCTTAAATATACATATTAGTTATGATAAATAATAATTATATGGTCAAATAAATTAATAAAAAAATTTGATATTTATATATATCAAAAATGAAGTTCATTGAAAACATGATTTTTATTTATAAATAAAATTAATGTTTTAAGTCACCCACCAAGTTGTTTTATCTCTATCCCAAGAATTTTACAAATTCAATGTAAAGTATATCTAACATGATTTTGATAAAATAAATACTTTTAAATATGAATTTAAATATGAATTTGCAATGGATTTCAACTTAAAAATAAAAAGATAATGTAAATGTGATAACTAAATTAAAATGAACTTCTCTCTTATAATGAACCCCATTTTAAAGAGAATCCCATTTTAGAAATATAACAAAGTAAATACTTTTATTTAAAATGAAAAATTATTTTTTATTTAAAAAAAAAATAAATAAAAAATTGATTTATATAATTGATCTTATTTTAATGAGAAAGTGAAATAAATTATTTTTAAACTTGGAACATAAATCTAAAATTTATGAGCACATTTGCAATGTATTTCAACTTAGAGGTAAAGAGATATTTTAAATGTTTGCAATGGATCTCAATTTAGAGGCAAAGAGATTTGATAGAAAAATTAAAAGGAAGTTCTCTCTTTTTTTTTTCCAAACAAGAAAATTTCTCTTTAAATTAGATAATATAAAAGATTACATCTTTTTTCATTCTCTTTCCAAAAAAAAAGCATTCAGAAAATGGCTATACCAGCACTAATTGGGACATTTATGGTTGTCAATACAAACATTTCTTAATTTCGAGAGTATCCGATTTCAAGTTCTTGAGCATCATATCCATAATAGATGTTCATGTTGGAATGTGACAACCAATTAACCAATTGTGGTTAAAGTGGTTCATAATTTCCTCAACAATATTCTATTATTGGATTTAGTTAAAACTAATCAACAAAAGAAGGGGGACATCAATTAATGTAATCAATTTTGTATAACTGAAGGAGAGGTTGTATAAATATGTATGCCTGAGAGGCAGATTGTGAGNNNNTGAAGGAGAGGTTGTATAAATATGTATGCCTGAGAGGCAGATTGTGAGCATGGGCTTCCAACCCTCTCTCGGGCTATTCCAGGTTGCGAAGTTGTGGTTGTAATCTACTGGTTCTTGATAATAGAATGATTTCCATTGTCCAATGGATGTTTCCCTTTGGAGGTTAGAGGGTTTTACCACATAAATTTTGTGCCTCATGTGTGACTGCATTTTGTGCATGTTTTTTTTTCCTTTTTCTTTGGTTTCTGTTGTATTGTATTGTTGTCTTTGGGCTTCCGCTGCCCAACAAATGGTATCAGAGCCTGGTTAGAGGCTAAGTAAAGGATTAATCTATTGTAGCACTATCTGACTGTGCCAGAATTGTTGTGTGGACATGACTCGTTGCTGGTTGAATTGATTCCACTTTTGTCTAAGTGTAGATCTTGTTGATGATTGTTGAGGTTAGAAGATGTGTGTCTTCTGTGTTTTGTTTCTGCATTTGTTTTATTTTACTGCTCCGCGGTCCTGTTTTTCTAACAAGATTTGCATGTTCACAAAGCCACCAACAAAAAGAAAAAGTTTGTTGCAGAGAATGAATACCATAGAGGTTGAAACCTAGATCTGTTGGAACATGAGACGAGTTGCCAGACGAGAGCCACCATTAAAGAGAAATCTCAGGTGAGGGTATGAAGATGCAAATATCATTTCGACGGATGAAGATTGTGGTGATCAACAACCTCTATTGAAGGGAAAGGCACCTGATATGTTCTACATGTTTCCAAATCTGTGGACAGAACCACTGGAAGGAGAGACGACCTATGGAAGAAGTACATTCTGTTTTGGATAGAGGAAACGACGGTGAGTGGTCTATGTTGCAGGATTTGGTTTGTCTGAAACATCCTAGCCAAAGGCGAAGTGAATAATCCAAGAACTGGTCATACATGCAACAATAAGATGTGGAGGGTGAGAGCCTGAGTTGGTGTGAGGAAAGGAGAGCTAAGGTTCCATTGTTTTGATAGTTTGGAACCAAAAAAAATGGAGGATTTGGATGCGGGTGGGGAAGGATGCATGTTGCATGGGTTGAGGTCGCATGAGGAAGCAGACAATCCAACCACGTCCATTGATTAAAGGCCATGGATTCATGAGAGGCCGAGGTGGAGAATCATGAAAGGAGCTCGATTTTTCCTAGAAGTCGTGATTATTATGTTAGTGATCTAGGTTAGGTCCATGGTTTGAGACAATGGGGAACTCATATAGGTCTAACGATAGTGATGAAAGGAAGGATGTTGGGATGGAAATCGTTCTGGAAGTGCCCGGAAAAGCTAGAAAGAAAGCTCATGTGGAAGAGAGAATCAACATTCCAACACTATGCATAGAGTGGGAGGAGGAAATTTCTTATGGAAATGGTCAGAAATCCTAGTTGGAAAGGAGGTCGTAGATGAGAATATACCTAGATCTAACCATAAAATAGATCACATTGAATGTTAGGAGAGATCGCAACATGGAAGAGTTGCAGAGGACGGGCGTCTTCTAGGCCGCCTGCTTGAAAGAGGAGTCAGTGGAGTCAATACTAGAGAGGACCGGTTTGGGGTGCCTTGTGATCAAGGCCATATGAGGTTTTTCTTCGGCCAAGGCCTGATAGACCATAGTGGGAATCCCTCTTATCAACATCGTTAGGTTGGAGCAGAAGAGAAAGTTTGTCAGGTGACTCATCATCTATCTCCAGCGGGGAGGATTAATGTGTTAGAATTTTTCTCGAGAGGCTATCATGGAGAACGTGCCACAGTTTGGTAGAAGCCGAAACAAGATGCTACAGATGGTGGCAACTGTTAGGGCCTAGTGGAGGCATGGAGTCTGAAGGAAGAGGGAGGAGTATCAAAGGTTGTTCTTTTGCTGGCTATGATCTGTTTGTGGATCTGGAGCTGCAACTTACTGATAGAAGACCCATGAATATTGACATATTGTTGTATTGGATGATCAACAAAAAGGGAGTGAAATCCATTGAGAGATTCGAACATAGGATCTACACATGTGATGAGGTACGAGGGTCTGCATGGCAGAGCCCTAGAATTTCGAAAGATAAATGTTGGACAAAGAGACAAAAAGAGAAAGAGTAGGCACTTGTATATGGGGTGGTTTGTCCCACGTTCATTTTGGTTTTGTTTGTTTCTAGTTCTGGTTCTGGTCCTGTGTTAGTGGTTTCTTGTTCTCTTCCTTTTCTATCAAGTTTTTCTTATAGTTTAATCTGAACAAGATGGTTGCAGCAGATGTTGAGTTATGATGCTTCATTGAAGTGTTTTCATGGTCTATCGATGACAGATTCTTGTGTAGAGGTTTTTCAGTCCCTATGTCCAGGATGCAGAATCCAAGATTATCAATGACCAGGAAATTTGCAACTATAGTAGCAAAGGTAATTGCAAATGAGGTTATCATGTGAACATTTGTTTATTTTTCTTATGGAGTTGTAATTTTTAATTTATGTAATTGGGCATACCATTTGTTGCACCTCTTTTGTCACCTAAATGAGCAAAACAGAGGTGCTTACAATCTTAGTTGGGTTAGCTAAGCAAGACAACAGTAAAGGAAAGGGTTAGAAGAATAAAGCGTAAAAGACTAAGCTAAGAATTAAAATAGGAATAATAAAAAAATTAAACTAAAGTGCATAAGGACATAAGAGCAAGAAACAAACAAGGCTCATGTCACCAATGGAAAGGATTGTATTAGTGAAAAATTTTTCTTATGGAGTTGTAATTTTTAATTATGTATGTAATTGGGCATACCATTGTAAGAACTCATTTAGGCATGCGTACCCCTGGTATATCGCTCATAAATTCTAGACGTAGACTTAGGTGATAGGGGGTCAGTTTCGAATCATGTTAGTTGCTCGTGTTCTAATGTCCATGAAATTGCATGTAATGAAGTCTGTTTAGGCTAGGTGAAACTCCAAAGAAATGGGCATGGAAGTGAGCAGTGTAAGCTCATTTGGCTGGCTTGGATGGATTTGGTCAAGGAGATGTTCATGTTAAAGTGGAGCACACTGACTCCATTGATAGGTGCCTGAAGGTGAGCTTGCGTCGAGGTCACTTGGTTGGCTTTGTCAGTTTTTTGGTGAAGGTCTCAAATACACTGTTCGAGGTGGAATACTGAAGGTGCTCAGGATCACGACAGAA
>CBVK0102228820.1:0-12612 GCA_900067695.1 Picea abies
CTCTAACTCTTTCCTCTACAGCTGTCCTGCTCAGCAAGACCCAACTGGGCATGCAAGCACCTCTTATTTGCTCACCAAGGTGACAAAAAAGGTGCAACAATAATGATTAATCATAGTCCTAATGTAAGAAGGTAGAGTATTTTCCTACACTTCAAGGAAATTGGGACATCATGAAGATAACTATGCGTCACATGACCTAGAACTTACTATAGTACTGCATGAATAGAGGATTTGGAGAAATTTCTAGGTTCAAAGAAAGTTTGAATTGAATATAGACCAGAATGGACTTCAATGTGTATTTACACAAAGTGATATGAATTATATACATAGAATGTAGATAGAATTATTGACTGATTATGATTTCGACATAACATACATTAAAGGAATGCTAAACAAGGTAGAAGATGCCTTGAGTAGAGGACCTTATATCTTCTCAATATTACTTTTACAAATAAATATTCAAGAAAATATACTAAAATTACAAGAATGTAAAGCATTGAATGTATAAGTAAAGGCCAAATTAGAAAATCAATTCATGACAATCCACTACTATGAGGGACATACTTTAAATAATGACACTTTTTGGAGATTTCAAAGAAGGATTTGTGTAGCTACAAATGAATAAACTCATATGTTGATACTTAGGGAATCACAACACTATATATATGTATACTCCCTGAGTGAGAAATAAGTATGTGGATATAAAAACTCTATTTTTTTCAAGTAGTAGAATCAAGAAGGACATACTAGATTATCTAGCTAGATACCTAGAATTTCAAAAGGTAAAGGTTGAGCATCGATGTCCAATTGGATTATTTCATCCACATGAAATACCATAATGAAATGGGAAGTTTTTTCGATGGACTTCATAGTGGGATTATCTATGACATCAAGGAGAGTGATTTAATTTTAGAAGGAGACAATACTTTGACAAAGGGTTCACATTTTATTCCACTAAATAATAACAATCATGTACCAAAAATAGAAACAATTTTTATAAACAAGATAGTAAGACTATAAAAAAGACAGAAAAACATATCGTTTCAAATATAGGTTTAGTATTTGTAAGAAGGTTTTGGACTGGTTTCCAGATAACCTTGGGAACATAACTTAATTTTGGTATGGCGTATCATATTGAAATATATGGAAAAAAAGGAAGATCGTATCAAGTGTTAGAATATATGTTGAGTGTGTATGTAATAGTCCAAAAAAACCATTGGGAAGAGTGTTGAGACCATAGTTGACGTTGATGTAAAAGTGCACATTCATACTGCATAGTTGTGAAAGTACATAGTTATAAAGGTAAGACATCAGGTAGACATCAAAGCATGGAGTTGTGAGAGGATTGTGTTTTCATTGATATCAATTAGAAAAGACAGAGTCCCTGGATGAGACATAGTACAAAAAAAAGAAGAGGAGATAGGGAGTTGTGAAAGTGGACAATTATAAAGGTAAGACACCATGCATACATCAAAGTGTGCAATTGTGAGAAGACTATGTTGTCATTGATATCAACGGACAAAGATAGAGTCCCTGAATGAGACAAAGTATAGAAAAGAGAAGAGGATATAGAGTTTCAAATGTAATGTACATGACCTACAAAATGTATGGCACAGTAGAAGTGTGATGGAATGGATTGCATGGAATGAATTGAGAAGTTTTTTATTGCACATACAGTATGGTTCACAAGAAGTAGAAGTATGATGAAATTATATGTGGCAGAATGATCTGTGATGGAATGATCAATGATGGAATGGAGTGTGACAGTGTTAGAGTGGATATGCGACAGAGTGACAATGTGACATTGCGACAATGTGACAGTGTTGCAATGCGACGATGTGATGGTCTGACAGTGTGACAATGTGACAATGTGATGGTCTGACAGTGTGACAATGTGACAATGTGACAATGTGACAATGTGACAATGTGATGGTGTGACAATGTGAATATGTGACTGTTCAACAGTTTGAAAGTGTGAAAATGGACACTGCGACTGTGTGACAGTGTGAAAATGCGACATTGAGATAGTGGAAAGTGCGATGGTGTGGGAGTGTGATAGTGTGACATTGCAACATTGTGACAGTCGACAGTGTGATGGTGTGACAATGTGACTATGCGACAGTGTGATAGTGAGCAGTATGGAACTAAGTAGTTGATTCTGGAGAGTCACTCCACCTCAGTAATGTGCCAACATTCTAGCACATTAGCACACATTTCAGAGAGAGAGAGGCATTGACCCTCCCATTTTTTAATTCAAAATATGATCCTATAGGGATTTGTGTTGTAAGGTCATAAGAACCGATCCATGCCTTTGTACAGGTAGTGGATAGGGTTGCCTTAAATGGTTGACTGTAAGCAGGCCTAGATCATATTCAGGTTTGGATAATCATTCAATGTAATGAATTCATAGGAGTATGGTGTCTTAACTAAGATAGTGATGGCACTAAGGCATTGGAGAGGATAATCTTGTAGATCCCTCTTTTGTAAAAGAAGACTTAGGAGAGATATTTGAATGACATAGGTCTTAGAAGAAGAACTCAGGATAGAGTTAGAATAGGAGAAAGAACTAGGACTCTATTGTAGTCCAGGGTTTGTAAACATCTATATAGACACATAGAGATAATAGAAAAGAGGTTTTTCCTCCATATGGTGTGTTTATGTATTTTTGTTCATTATTATGATTTTATATGTCATTCATGTTTTGAATGCGAAAACTAGTGAAGTATTGAATAAGTTTCAATTGTTTCTCTTTTTTTTATTTTTCGAGTGCAAGGAGTGCACATAGTCCATAAGGAGTGCATTGACAGAGGTGAGTTAACCTCAGAGAAGCTCAAGAGAGATAGAGTTGAACCTTCATTAGCAAAAGTGCATGGAGTGCACAGGAAGAATTATGTATTGAGATCAAAAGAAGATAGAGTTACTGAACACTCTATAAGGAGGAAGCTCTACAAGGTTTGCATTGAGAAAGGAGATCGCCAGGAGGGTGAGAAGAATTTATTTTCAATAAATCCTTTGGATATGAGTTTGAAGAAATCCCATAAACACAAGGAGTGCATGGGAGATCAAAATCTTTGAGGATATCAAGATTAGAAAAGATAAGTCAAGGGATGCATGGAAGGATGACTTATTCTAAGTCCTAAAGTTCAGAATAGGTAATGCTTAAGAGCGTAAGAGAGACCCAAGATAGTTGGGTTTGCAAGAGAAAGTTCAAAGGATGAAAACTTTGAACATTGACAAAATGCTTCCAAGTCGGAAGAAGTCAAAACCTCAGGAGGAGGAGGGATAGTATCCATCATATTGGTTGTGGGGAGAAGCCTGGACTATTAGATCAGATTCCAGTGAGCAGAGGAAGGGACAAAGATAGAAACAGATCTCATCTGTTTGATCTGAGCGCAGAGGATCAACAATAGTTGGATCCGGACAGGGGTGCATGAGCCTTAACATTGTGTACACACAAGAGGGTAGACTTGTTAATGTCCCGAAGTCCCAAATTCATTTGGGACCATCCATCATCTGGGAGGACACATGGAAAAAACCCATCAAATTCATGTAAAGATGCTCTGGGAGGAACGAGCGCACAGAAGATGGAAACTTCTGAAGCCCAAAGTGCCGAAGAGATTAAGGGAATCTAAACTATAAGATTCAGAAGGAAATGCATTGGCAAGTCATGAGATCAAGAGAAAGATGAGAATGGAATGTTGAAACATCCAAACCCCGAATAGCTGAAGAGACGAGGGTCTCTGATCTGCAAGGAAACAATTTCAGTAGATTTGAGATTTCAGATAGATGCACTCCGAGAGAAATGAGTGTATAGGAGTTTGAAACTTCTGAAGTTTGAAGAGTCGAAGCCCGAAGAGCCAAAAATACGAAGAGATGCAAAGCCAAAGTGCCAAAGGGCCAAACAAAATCTAGAACGTCAGATCTAGAAAGGACACATGGTGAAAGATTGTGAACTTCGAGTGAAATCACTCCCGGAGAATACAAAGTATGAAAGTTTGAAATAGTCAAAGATTGAACATCCAAAGAAGTTGCGAGTCATCGATCCATAGGAGGATAGGTGTCATTGGATGTTAGACTCCGAGTAAAACGTTTGGAGGAAAACCGAGTGAAGGGAAATTGAAATTTGAGATTGTCGAAGGCCGAAGTCCCAAAGTGGACGATAGTCGTTGATCTAGGTTGGACAGATGTCACCCAATTATGAACTTAGGAGGATCGTACTTCAAGGTTTTTATGAAGTAGTGTTTCATAATATCTAGAAGCATCGAAGGCCGAAGTGTTTAAGGGTCGTTGATCCTAAAGGGAGAAAATGGATCGTTGATCTACGAAGGGATGCGTGGAGGACGAAGATTCACTTCGTTGGATCAAGGAAGACAAGTGTCAGAAGATCCAACACTCTAGAAGGATTCGCTTTGGAGATTTGCATTTGTTGAAATTTGAGAACGTCGAAGTCCCTAAATGACGAGAGTCATCGATTTAGAAGGACACATGGCAGACGATCGACCATTTCAGAGAAACCTCTCTGGAGGAATTGGGAAATGGAGAATTGAAACTCCCAAAGCCCGAAAGGTGAAATCAACCTTAGCCGTTGATTTAGAGGGGAGCTACGTGTTGACAGATCACACAAATCTGAGATCATGTGTAGAAGACAGGAAAGGGAGGATAAATAGTAGTCGTTGATTGTGGATCATTTCCAAGGGATTGGAAATTGACAGAGGAGATGAATTGTGAGGCCAGGACATGCTTGGATGTTAATTTTCCTTGGGCGGGCAGCAATTGGAACCACAACATTTCCAAAGGAATACATGGCACTTTGTAGTGATTTGAAGGGAAAAAAGAGGGTTGGTATAAAACCACTCTTGCCCATGCCCACAATCGTGCATTTGCGTAAGGAAACAACCAAGGGCCATATGAAGGAGCGGGCTAATGAAAAAAGGAGTTAGCACCTGAAATTTGGTATTTCATAAGCGTGCAGGAAGAGCTCGAGATTCTAACAAAACCATCACATAGAAGGAAAGGGGGGCTATGTATAATTGTTTTTGGTTCAAAAGGGAGCTCGAAGAGTCTATATGAATTAGGTGAAAGAAATATTCTAGACTAGGAGGTTGTAGAACCCTTAGAGGGTACGAGGGCTGCATCAGGTGGTATCAAAGCCATAATTTTTCTTGAATATAGCAGGCAAAGGGCGAGACGGTGACAGGAGATACTATGATACTGGGTGGTATCAAAGCCATAATTTTTCTTGCAGACAACATGCAAAGGGAGAGATGGTGACAGGAGATACTCCAATACCAGGTGGTATCAGAGCCATAATTTTTCTTGCAGACAACAAGCAAAGGGCGAGACAGTGATAGGAGATATTTTGATACCAGGTGGTATCCGAGCTACATTTTCATCTGTAGATTTCAGGCGAAAGAGAAAGAGGCAGAAGACACTAAAGAAGAAATAATATGATTACGTCAAGTGGTGTCAGAATTTCAATTTGCTTGTAGGCAATGGGTGAAAGGAGGAGACATGGTACTGATGCTCTATGAGAAGGTTGTTGCATGTGCACAATAGGAAAAATTTAAACATCCACATGATTTGTGAGAGAAGATGGAGATACTCTTAGATGTAGAGTGATCCATAGGCTTGCCAGGAGGGCAGGTAGAAAGTGAAAATGGCTACTGAAGGCCACAGGCATGGTCAAAGAGAAGGTCAAAAGAAGAAATGAAATCTAGATATGGATCTAGAGCTCAATGAGATAAGAGCAAGGATGGAACAACTATAGATATGGATCTAGAGCTCAATGAGATAAGAGCAAGGATGGAACAACTAACATTGAGGATGTGGCAAGAGGAAAAGATACACTGGAGGTATAAATGTCCTCTGAACAGGAAGGAAAAATGGCATGTTCAAAAGTTGTTGGAGAGAAAGAAACAACAAGATTTAAGAAGGTGGTTGAGGGAACTAGAAGAAATCAGTGACACAGAGGAGGAATTGATTCACATCTGTGAACTAGAAATTGAGAGACACCTCAGTGATGAGGAGGAGGTGAGATCAGGTAAATATCTCATAAACTGCTAGGTGGGAAGAAAGGGACTTTCAAGTTGCCAGTTGGGCAATGGAAAGAGATCAGTCGAAGGTCTCATATACTGCCAGAGGAGCAGTGCTGAAAGTTCAAATTTACAGGTGGGAAATGAGATGGGATTGTTTGATCTCATAGATTGCCAAGTGGGCAGAAGAAAAGTCCCAAATTTTCAGGTGGGTAAGGGGAAAGAAATGAGACTTTCAGAAAGTATTAAGAGCTCACAAGTTTTCAGGTGGGTAAGGGGAAAGAAATGAGACTTTCAGAAAGTATTAAGAGCTCACAAGTGGGTTCAGGGCAATAAGGAGTGCTGATAGGTGAAGGTTCATGTGGATTTGCAGACCATGTGAATGAAGCTGATGAGAAGTTAGAAAATCTCACCATCCAAAAGGAAGATCAGAAGAGTATTTTGATCATTGCAGGTATAAAATAATTCCTACCAAACAACCAAGTGAAGGCCAGTGCACATGATGAAAGTGAAACAATAGAGGAATGAAAACCAACAGTGACTATCATGATGAAGGAGCAGATATCAGAATCTACCCAAGCAAAAGAAGAAGAGGAGCACACAGTTGAGATTCTCACTCAATGGGAGATAGAATTGAGGATGTTGGAGGATTGGTTGGCCAATCTAGAACTAATAGATGGATGCTGGAAGACAGTCATCCAAATTTTAGGAGAAGAGAATTTGACAGAATTGCTCAAAATTTTCAGCCAGGAAGCTAAACAGGAAATGACTGCAGCACTGGAGCCTGCAGCATAAGAGGAAAAAGACAACATAGAATTTGTTGAGCTACATGAGGAACTGGAAACCTTGGAGTGAAGCAGGCATATCCAATAGGCTAAGTTGGAGATAGATGGAGGAGCATACCAGCTAGGAGAGCAATTGGAGGAAGCTGGGGATGTACCAGCAGAGGAGCTGACAAAAGAAACCAATATGTCAGAGGATGAAGCTGAGCAGCAGCTCGGTGATGAGACTGTGGAACTGGATTATGCAACATGGTGGAAAAATTATGTTGTAGGAGAAACAAATGACGTGGGGGATCAGGTCTATCTACCCTTTGATTTGTTTGAGGAGGAAGTGCAGTAGAGAAGATTGCATAAGAAGAGCCAGCCACTGGAGCAACTGGACAAGGTGATAGAGGAGATAATAAGGCTGATGTTGAGGTTAGTAGAAGTAGTCAATAAAGGGAAGTTGAGGATGGGATAACCTGTAACAACAACAGGGAAGAAGGAGAAGAAGAAGCATAAAAAACAACAGTAGCAACGGCATAGATGGAGAGGATCAAGAGGAAAAATACAAGGGATAGTTTGGGATCAAGGAGGATTTCAACACTAGAGAAGAGGAGCTCATGATTTTCCCAACAATGGAGTATGATTCAGGAGCATTTCTCCACCTCAGCAACACGCAAGCATTCTAGCATATCAACACGCATTTCAGAGAGGGAGAGGCATTGACCCTCCCATTTTTAAATTCAAAATTTGATCCTCTAGGGATTTTTGTTGTAGGGTCATAAGAACCAAGCCATGCCTTTGTACAGGTAGTGGAGAGGGTCACCTTAAATGGTTGACTGTAAGTAGGCCTAGATCGTAGTCAGGTTTGGATAATCATTCAATGTAATGAAGTTGTAGGAGTACATGGTGTCTTGACTGATACAATGATGGCACTAAGGAGGTGGAGAGGATAAGCTCGTAGAGCCCTCTTTTGTAAAAGGAGACTTAGGAGATATCTTTGAATGACAAAGGTCTTAGAAGTAGAACTCGGGATAGATTTAGAATAGGAGAAAGAACTAGGACTCTGTTGCAGTCCAGGTTTTGTAAACATCTGTATAGACACATAGAGATAATAGAAAAATGTTTTTTCCTCCATATGGTGTGTTTATGTATTTGTGTTCATTATTATGCTTTTATATGTAATTCATGTTTTGAATGCAAAAACTGCTGAAGTATTGAATAAGTTTCAATTATTTATTTTCTTTGTATTTTTTAGTGCAAGGAGTGCACATAGTCTGCAAGGAGTGCATTGACAGAGGTGAGTTAACCTCAGATAAGATTAGGAGAGATAGAGTTGAACCTTTATCAACAAAAGTGAAAGGAGTGCACGGGAAGAACTCTGTGTTGAGTTTGGAAGAAGAAATATTTATTGGACACTATGTAAAGAGGAACATCTGCAAGGTGTGCATCGAGCAAGGGGATCGCTAGGAGGGAGAGAAGAATTTATTTTCAAGAAATCCTTTGGATCCGAGTTTGACGAAATCCCAAAAACACAAGGAGTGCATGGGAGATCAAAATCTTCAAGGAGATCAAGATCAGAAGAGGTAACTCAAAGGATGCGTGGAAGACAAACTTATTCTAAGTCCTAAAATTCAGAAGAGGTAATGCTTTCAAGAGCGTAAGAGAGACCCAAGATAGTCGGGTTTTCAAGAGAAAGTTCAAAGGACAAAAACTTTGAACACTGACAAAACTCTTCCAAGTCATAAGAAGTCAAAATATCGGGAGGAGGAGTGACAACAACCTTCAGATCAGTTGTGGGGAGAATCTTGGACTATTAGATCAGAATCCAGTGAATAGAGGAAGAGAAAAATACAGAAACAGATCTCATCCGTTGGATCTGAGCATAGGGGATCAACAATCACTAGATTTGAATGGAGCTGGAAGAGCCTTAAAGTTGTGTACACAGAGGAGGGTAGACATTTTAAAGTCCCGAAGTCCTGAATTCATTCGGGAACATCCATTATCTGGGAGGATGCATGGCAAAAATCCATCAAATTCGGGTGAAGACACTCCGGGAGGAATGAGCGCACAGAATTTTGAAACTTATGAAGCCTGAAGAGCCGAAGAGCCGAAGAGATGGAGGGAATCTAAATTGTCATATTTGAAGGGACATGCGTCAGCAAGCTTTGAGATCAAGAGAAAGATGACGATGGAATTTTGAAACATCCAAACCCAGAATAGTCGAAGAGCCGAGGGTCGTCGATATGCGAGGAGATAGTTGTCAGTAGATCTGAGATTTCAGATAGATGCACTCCGTGAAAAATGAGTGTATAGGAGTTTGAAACTCCTAAAGTCCAAAGGGCCAAAAATACGAAGCACCAAAGATCCAGAGAGTTGAAGCATTGAATATAATCTAGACTGTCAAATCTAGAAAGGATACATGGCAAAATATCATGAACTCTGGGTGAAATCATTTTGGGAGAATACGAAGGATGAAAGTTTGAAATTGTCGAAGCTCGGACATACAAGGCAGTTGGGAGCCATCGATCCATGGGAGGACAGTTTCATTGGATTGTAGAATCTGGTTAAAACATTTGGAGGAAAATCGAGTGAAGGGAAATTGAAATTTGAGATTGTGGAAGGTCGAAGTCCTGAAGTGGACGATAGTCATTGGTCTGGGTTAGATAGGTGTCACCCTATCGTGAACTTCGAAGGATCGTACTCGAGGGTTTTTGTGAAATAGTTTTTGGGAATATTTTGAAGCACCAAAGGCCGACGTGTTTAAGGGTTGTTGATCCTAAAGGGAGCACATGGATCATTGATCTACGAAGGGACTCCTGAATTGGGAAATGGAAGTGAAACTCCTGAAGCCCGAAAGGAGAAATCAGCCTTATTAGAGGGGAGCTACGTGTCGACAGATCATGCAAATCTGAGATCATGCGTAGAAGACATGAAAGGGATTATAAATAGAAGTCATTGATCATGGATCATCGCCAAGGGATTGGAAATTGATGAACGAGATGAATTATGGGTCCAAGACATGCTTGGATGTTAATTTTCCTTGAGCAAGCCACAATTGGAACCACGATATTGCCAAAAGAATACATGGCTCTTTGTAGTGAATTGCGGGGAGAAAAGAGGGTTGATCTAAAACCACTCTTTCCCATGCCCGCAATCACATGTTTGCGCAAGGACACAATCCAGGGCCATATGAAGGAAGGGGCTAATGAAAAAAGGAGTTAGCACCTAAAATTTGTTATTTCATAAGCACGCAGGAAGAGCTCACGGGTCTGATAGAACTCGCACATAGAAGGAAAGGGGTCCTGTGTATAATTATTTTGGGTTCAAACAGGAGCCCAAAGAGTCGATCCGACTAAGGTGAAAGAAAGATCCTAGACCGGGAGGTTGCATAACCCCAGGAGGGTAGGGCGGTTGCATCAGTAGTATGGAACTGAGTATTATGGAACATAGTAGTATGGAACTAAGCAATATGGAAATGAGAAGTATAGAACTAAGAAGTATGAAAATAAGAAGTATGAAACTAATCAGTATAGATTGAGAAGTGTGGAACTATGTGGTATAAACTATGTGGTATGGTCTGTGTGGTATGGAATGTGATGAAATCGACTGTGACATAATGGAATATGAAGGAAAAAATGTCTCGTTGATTTTTTCCATTTGATTTAGTCAAATAATTTCCAAAACGGAAATGTGTCCACATATAACTAAACAAATTTTGATGTGGTAAAAAATTTTCCACAACATAAATTCCATACAATGTTTTTCCATAATGTAATTGTCATACTATTTGGTCCATGTGATTTAGCCAAAGTTTTTTCACAATAATAATAATAATAATATATTTTAAGGTCACAGCCAATCCATACACCAAATTGGTGTATGAGACCCCCTTGTTTGTGCGACAAGGGACCCCCTCTGCCCAATGATTTGACCGGTAAAGTCTATGGAGGTATACATACCCTACCCCCCTATGGATTTGAACTTGTGACCTCTTAGGAGGAAACTTGTGACCTCTTAGGAGGAAACACATGTTCTTAACCATTAGGCCCACTCTAACCATCATACCTTATTTACACACAATTGTAACTGACAAAATTCTGATGTGTTCAAAATTTGTCCACAATGTAATTATTTTGTTTCCACATACAGGAAGGTGAACTAAGGAAAACAATTATGTAAGTATGGATGCACACTATTTGAAGAGTGTAGTGGATATGAGGGTGATGGGTTGTGCTTCTAAGGGGATTTGAATGGAAATCGTTTTGTGTATGTCTTTCTATCTAAGAAAATGATATGGTTCAACAGGTGTTTTTGTGTGCGAAAGGAAACATAAAAGGGATCTCCACACATGTTGTAAGTAGTTGAGATGATTTTGTGATTATATACAGTGTGATGCCAAGGGGAGAATTATGATGAACAATGGTGAAGTGTATGTATGATATTCTGGTAAATTTATCTTCAGGGAGGTAGGGTGGTGTTTGTGCAATTACTATCATTCCTTGGGATATTGATGTCTTTTATTTACAGGTTGGAGCATGTTTTGATTAGGGTGGTAGGGTGGTGCTAGGGTGATTTGGAGATCACAGACGATAGGTGTCCTCACTGTAGGTTGGTTCCTGTAATATAGGGAGTGGGTGATTCCTTCCAATTGTAGTTGGTAAATCTAGGGGGTTGTAGCCTCCTTCCAACAGGTGTTGGTAAATTGAATGAATTTAATATTGATGAACACAAGAAAATAATTTAGTGGTTTTGTCCCATTTGGGTTACCACATAAAAATCAATGTGTTCTTTCTATAATTTTTTTTTATGATGAATGGCATTGTTAATGTTTAATGTTTTCATGGTGTGTTTGAATTTAAAAAGAGTTAAAATTAATCCAGTACTCATTTACCCCCCGCCAATTGGTATCATAGCAAGGTTCCTTTAGGAACATATTGACCACTGGAAGGAAGATCCTTAAACTAACTCATGGATTTTTTTATTGGCATGGGCCCTGATATAGAACCCCTATTAGATGAGATGAATTATGAGCCATGGAGAATAAGAATGAAGACATCTCTTGGGGAAATGGGATATGATGTTTGGAAATAATTTGTTACTGGTTGCACCCCTACAAAAGACCATCGAAGTCTGTAGCCAAGAAATAACTAAAGAGAAACAAAAAATTGGCAATGGGTGCCATTTTGGAAGGATTACCCGAGTCTGTGAAAATCAAAATTGGGAAGTATACTTCATCGAAAGAGCTCTGAGAAAATCTTGAAAAACTCTACATGGGTAAAAAGGAAGCAACTTAAAATAATTCAAATGAATATCAGTCCAAATCATATCTTGAGGAAGCACCCTGTAAGTACTCTTATGACAAAACTCATTTTTCTTTTGAAAAATATGCTTATGCAAATGAATCTTGTTGTCTACCTGATATGAGTGAAAGTGATAATTCTGAGTATGAAGAAGTTGTAGTTGACTTGAAAGAAAAACTTATTAGTGCCATAGATGAGTTGATAAAGGAAAGATAGGAAAATGAACACCTTAAGAGAGACTTGTTAGCATATGAAGAAATCCTCTATCAAAAGGAAGATGTTGACACACTAAAGATGTAGTTAGAAGGAGCTATGGAAATTGAAAAAATCCTCATGACCCAAATAAAATAAAAGTATGTTGATGTTAATTCATTAAAAGAAGAAAAGACAAGCAAGTCTACCTACAACGTTGAAGAAGAAGTTGAAGTAGAACTCTCAGAACCAAAAAATGAGAGCCAATTGCTAAAAGATCAGCTGCAAAAATGTCAAGAAGATGATCATATTTCAAAGAGA